>VDFB02000015.1:411222120-411341757 GCA_007258455.2 Sequoia sempervirens
GAAGGAATGATTGTCAAAACAAAGTATATTACATTTTTTCATTTCAATGTTGCATTACAACAAATGTGAAAGAGAATCATAGATATACAAATGTAGTCTTTTATTGATAATCTTGAAATATGCATGTCCCTCACAAGCCAAGGGACTAACTCTCTTATTCAATGAACCTATGAAACAATTCATGCATGAACAAGTAGAGAAAGGAAATGTGCATATGAGAATTGAACCA
Organism: Sequoia sempervirens; assembly: GCA_007258455.2. Classification (NCBI taxonomy): domain Eukaryota; kingdom Viridiplantae; phylum Streptophyta; class Pinopsida; order Cupressales; family Cupressaceae; genus Sequoia; species Sequoia sempervirens. The sequence goes on from VDFB02000015.1 coordinate 411,222,350, forward strand.
GCCATTGCCTGAGAATGATTGGTTGTAGGTTGTCTGAATACTCTGCTACTGCCTCGAACCACTTGTGTCCCTTCCAGCTCCATAGTGCTCCTCACCCTGCATCTAAAGAAGACATGATGTTAGAGTGAAGCTCTAAGCAATGAAAGATTCAATCCTTACATACACACCTACCTATGCATGCATAAACTAATCCATAAGTGCATTAAACAAAAACATCCAACATATGCATTTATTTTCTAACTATTTGCTTCATGTGTAGATTTAGAACAAGTCTGATTATTGTTTCATTATCAGAATCAAATGATAGCATGTGGGTTAAATGTGGCTCCCACAAGGGTAGAGCTCAACATGCTTTGAAAGAAAATGAAATTGAGCAACTTGATAAAAGATTTATTTGTTATCAATGCATTAAATCAATATGGAATCACACAAGTTGATCAAATTTCATTATCAGATTCAAAAGATGCAACATACTGTGTTGATATGTCTTTCAATCTTCTTAAGTGGACCCTTGATCCATTTTATAAAAAGAAGTGATGTTGGAGATGTATCAAGTGTCTTCATAGATGCATCAAGTTCAATTATGCATCTTCTAAACAATGAGGAAGCATTTCAAGTTGTTGTCAAGCCCCCCTCACCGTAACCCTATGGGGCAGTCACACATCACATAGGAAGGTGAGCTGTTAGGTCACCCACATATGTGACAGGTGGATGTCCAATAAAGTTAAAATGAGGAAACTGTGTGTATTTATTACACATAACAGAAGCAAGAGCAATGGCTAAATCAATGTCATGGTACAAGTGCATAAAGACAATAATCATAAATGTATGCTACATGTCAATTCAAGGACAACATTAGTGGATATGCTCATGACCTTTCATGTAGGGGTTTTGGTTATCATGACTGATCCAACATGGATCATGATTGCATGCAAAAAATGGTAGTAAAGACAAGTTATAAATGACAATTAAGAATTCATGATTGAGGATATGTCTCAGTTTAGAAGCCAAGGTCATAGTACCAGTGTATATGAACAACAACCATGAGGGTATGCTACAAGAAAAACATGAAGGTTAGGACAACAATAATGAATGAAGCAACACAGGCTGATCAAAGGATTTTGGGGTAATAAAGAAAGGCAAAAAAACTCCAGTTGCACATGCATAAGTGAATGACACCAATGTCAAAGAAAGGAATGCCAAGAGACAAGCTCAAGTTGCACAAGGCTTTATTCAAGGCCTTCTCAACCAAACATTAGACAAATAGGTTTGCTAGCTAACGATCAATGTATGATGGTTTGAGGAAAGGAAAAAGAAAAAGACATTCAAGAAACATCAACCCTAGTTGATACATATAATGTTCCCATATAAAGCAGATCATATTTGGAGAAAAATGCAGAAAACATAAAGGTCAGACCCAATATACTCTTCATTTCATGAATTGAAGAATGGGGCAGTGCATTTCATTATCAAGTCACAGGGATAGTAAGTATGCATAATCTCCCAAGGATAAGGACAGTCATGTTAAAGAATCAACAAGCAACCATCTATGAAAGAGATACTGTAGGAATGGAAAAAGGATCAGCCATACCATGAAGAGTTACCAAGTTGGGAATTTGAAGAGAACACAGCTCAAGACTGTAATGTTGTGATTACAGTTGATGAGGTGTTACATAAAGAAGTTGAAATAGCATCTTGCAAAGATGATTTTTTGCAGAGAAAATATGTGTTGATGATACAAACACTAACATGAATATAAGAACTCACAATGATGAGGCTAGTACCAGTCCCATTCCTAAGATTGAGCTTTCCAACACTGGAAATGTGGTGAACAAAAATCATTGTCAATTGAGTCTTATGAAGAACATATGTGAGCAACCAAAGATCATTGTCAATTGAGTCATGAATAGAAATGATGGCATAGACATGGAAGTTGATTTCCATGTGGCTAGGTGTCTTTTGGAGTGCTATGAGAAATTATCAGTTCCAACTAACAGCATGCTTCCATATCAAAATACATGACATCAAAGTGAAGTTACATTGGGGAAATTATCATCATGAAAGTAAATAATGATAATTCAAATAGGAGAATTGAGCCTTCTGAAATGCTCAAGACATCAAATGTCAATCAAGGTGATGTTCTCTCATTGCTATGGAAGCAAAGGAGATTGATCACATCTATTGAATATAAAAGTCATATGGTAGATGCCAGTTTGATAAGTATCTGATAGCTCTAAAATTCAAGGAACAACAATATTGCTAAGAAATCAATAGACTTCTAAAGCTTCTTTAGATGCTAACCCATCACAAAATGCCCAGAAAATAGAATGATACAATAGATGGATCTACATTTGAAATTGTTCCAAGATCAACCAAAGGAGATGCAATGAGTTGTACATTAACAGGTAATGCATGATTTGATGGTTCAGAAATAGAAAGAAATTCCCATTATGTGTAAGGACAGTCAAGGGAGAAAATGAACCCAACATGGGGAGAGTATGGTACTCTCAAAGAAAGTGAAATGTAGAAGATATTCAGTGACAAACCCACTTTGGGGTTATGTATTCTAAGGAAACTCTACATAAAGAAATTACATTTTTCCAAAAAACCAATTTAGGTGCTCATTGGAAAAAGCACACTTTGCTACAAATTAAGGTTTTCAGGATGCTCACATTGTGCAATGACATTGAATCATTTTGACAAAGTTTGAAGTTGTTTTCAGATTAAAAACATACCCATTTGGGTTCAACACAAAATCTGAGAAGAAGTGGTAATATGGTAAAAGCTACATGAGTTAAAATAGCAAAAAAGGGCCATTCATGTGTTTTGACAGGTCATGGTAAAAAATTGGTCTTTTCCTACAAATGTGAAAAACCCACTTGGGGTTTCAACAAAATAAGCAACACTGTTATTTTTTACAAAGGAATGAAATGAAACTTGCAAAAATAATCATTTTTTTTGCAACAAATTTGAGATCTTTACAGAAAATCTAGTGACCCACATGGGTTTTTACAAACAAGTTGCAAATTTTCCAAATATAAAAGCTACAAGAAACCCAAACAGAGGTTTTTCATTAAGATGCAAAAATGAAGCAAAAAAAGTCGAGAATCCAAGAAAACCAATTGAAAAAATGGAGTTCAAGCCACAACTAATTCTTCCTTTTCTACATTCCAGAAAACCCATCTGGGTTATTAACATTTATCAATATTTGTGAAGAACAAGAAGGAAATCAAGAGAATAGAGAAGGGTTTTGCAAAACAATGCATATAACACCTTGTTCATGTTCAAGGTCGTAGCTAGTGAGCTGATATGGCCATAAAACAACAAAAAATGCACCAAATTTATAGTAATGAAGCATTTCTAAACAATATTACAAAAGTGGAAAGCAAAATGAAGGACATTCTAATCTTCCATTTGAGATTTTCTTGCTCACACAAAAGCAAAAAATGGTGAATGAAGGTCGGCTGGGAGCTTACTCAAGCTCGAATGCCAGAATGCACAAATTTTTTTCCATTAAAAGCTTCCTCAAAGCTTCATGAACTTCTCATTAGTAGTTGCTTGCGACAGAAGGAACAACAAAAGGAGGACGAATGAGCAATATGGTTAGGAAAAAGGCCCAAAAAATGCTACAGGTTGTAGCCTCTAAGCCCAAAAATGGCCTCCATATAAAAAATTTTGTAGGGTTTATGCCAAGTAAAACAATTACCTGAGTTTCCATGGCGCTTTTATGCAAAAAATGTCAAAAAAAAATTGACTGAGAACCAATGAGATCTTCATCATCTTTGTGTCTTTTTCTCAAACCCTCATGGTGGCAGACCAAGTTTCTAGATTCTTCCAAAGACTGAATGATGATGTTTTTCATTATTTTGTTGTTTCATCATTAGGGTTTGACTTTTGCCTTTTTGACATTTCGATGGGATTTTTACCCCTTTCTTTTTAAAAATCAAACTCATGTGAAAAATGTGGGGAGGCCAAAACCTTTATCTTCCCTTAGGCATTCGTTGCCTTTCAACTTTCCATTTTATTTAAAACTTTGCTAAGTCTCCACATTACCTCATGTGTTAGCACTTAGGCACTTTATGCCTTAGGGTTGTCCCCCTTCTAATCATTTCTAGGTGTTTTCCAACATACAACAGGGAGTGTATAATAATGTATTTTCCATGTGACCCTTATGTGATGCTTTGCAATTGTCCAATGCGAGGTGGAATATGCTTTCCAAGAGTTTTGGAGGTTGGCCATATTGGCCAAGTGCTATTAATGACTATTTGCGTTTACAAACCAATGAATATGACATGTGTGGGAAAAATGCAGAATATGGTAAGTTAGTGGTCATACCTTGGAGGTTTTTTGTAAACTTCTAGATATCATTTTGCAATGACTTTCAATGTTTGGAAGATCATGTTAGTGATTTAAAATCACTTTAGTTGCTGCAAATTGTAATACATTTTAAATGGTGGGGCCCTTTAAATTGAGCTTAATTGTAAAGTGATTTGTTAAGTGATGTTTTATAAATCACTTAACAAAATCACTATATTTAATGCTTTAAAAGGCCACATGTTTTCAAAAAAACACATATTGCATGATGGGGATATGGTCAAATGTTGTAATAGGACCAATGATGATTTCTAGAGGTGTGGGAAGTGTGAGATGCTATTTGTACTAATTTTGGTGAAGTGGGAGGCCAGCTAGAGGCATTTTTGTGGTGTAAGTGGTTTCAAGGCCTTCTTGCACAACTAGCTAAGAAGACTTTTCTCTATCTTCATCCAGGAACCTGATATCTTCTAGGTTCTTGTTAGGCTTATATTATTAACTAAGTCATTATCCAACTCCTCTCCAAGAGTTTCACACCTTGTGCCTCACCTTGAAAGACTAACACCACCTTGTTCTGGGCAAACTCTTTCCTACACTTAGAAGACTCTAAGTGCCAACATCACACAAAACCTTGAATTGATTGCATGGGTGTCAAAGGTACTGGAAACATGCCATACACATCCAACTGGATCCATCTTGGAGGATCTGCAACCTTCTTTCTTACCGATTCCAAAATTTGGTCTTGAGGAGGCCTAATTCCTTGTAGCCCTTGACAGTGACCTTTTCCTCATTCTTGCCCAAACTTTCCAAACAACCTGAAAAAAAAGTTCACATTCGAATACCTTTTTTGATCCTCTAAAATATTCACAAGGTTTTAGACCCCTGAGCCCTTCGTATACCGGTTTCCTATTCTCTAGGTCAAATAGGGCTAAAAGACCTAATTTCTAGGATTTTTCTGATCTCTTGCTCATCTCTCACACAAATGGATTGACTGGACCTCAATCCTTCTAGCATGTAAAGATATGACCATACCCTACTTGGAACTGTACTTGTTCCGTACTGTACCTCTATCCCCTACCTAAATTCTCTAATTCTTCACTGTCAAACCTCTAACCGGGCACTCTTAGCTCGCCTAGGGTTTGTTAATGCACCCTTCTACTCGACTCTTCATGAATCCTACCACTACATATGTATAGACCAATGGCTTCCCTAAAATATCCATCTATTCTCAGGAAGATCCCGTGGTTATATTTTATGGGGGAGCCATAAAAAGACAAACTGGTCAGGACAGGACCAGTAAAACCCCTAGACCTTAACCTATTTACACAAGACAACAAATTAACTCAAATAAACTTTCTTGCATAATGAAAAATTCTTAGAACTACCCTGTGAACACAAATTCAATGTCAATTCAATGCATCCAATTCATTTAATAGCTCTGTTACTCAAAGCATTTGGTAAAACACAGAAATTGTAGAGTTCTTCACTATTCCAACAACAACCAAAACTTGATTACAATCTCCTACTCTTTTTAACTTGAGCCTCTTGCATCATAGATGCCATTTGCCATTTTTTTAGGGACGTTGGTCGATCCCCCACTCCTATCCTTTAGGGGATCCTAGGTAACCGAGTTGCATGCAACATTTTCCATAATGGCAAATGTTGTCATGACAACTTTGTAACAAAATTTGGCAACTTGTCTTTATGCCATCTTCCTTACTCTTAGGACCTCTATCTCCTAGATTTTGAGAAACCAACTCCATTAACTACCTCATGGCATCTTTCTAACATCATTCATGTGTTTAGAACACATTTAAGACTCAATATCCTAACTTAAGCTACTAAGCTAAACAAAGCAAAAATTAATAACAATGACTAAACTATGGCGACCTTAGTCTTAATGACTAATTCACCTAGCCATGGAAATGACCTTCTAAGGTCCAAAACAAACATACAATTACTCTGACTTAGCTAATGTCAGATACAAGCCAAAATGTCCTAAATATGGAGGTTAGCCTAGGTGTGCTCCTGCACCATCCTCCCCAAGTAAAAGCTTTCATTCCACCCTTGGATTGTGTAAGTTCAGATCAATGCCCAACTTCTTGAACTCTGATTCTTTGACCCATACTGTATTAGCATCAGGTTGACCTTTCCATTTGATCAGATGTTCCTTGCATTCCTTGGTTCTAGTCTTCTTGTAGACCTTGGCATCCAGTATACTGTCAACTTGTTTGACTGTAGAAAAAGGTAGCTTGAGCTCTTCTACATCTTGGATGACTTCATTGAGGATTTGATCCATGTCTGGTGGTGGTCCTTTGTAATGAACCAGGTCTGCAATGTTGAAAACAGGGGATAGTCCACTGTCTTCCGGTAGCTCCACTCTAAAAGCATTGTTTCCATACTGTGCCAAGATAGGATAGGGACCTATCCTCTTCATCTGCAACTTGTGAGGAACTTCCTTTTTGTAACCTGGACTTGTTTAGATGCACCATCACCAAGTCTCCCACATTAAACTGAACTTCTCTTCTATGCCCATCCACTTGGTCTTATGCTTCATGGTGTTTTTTGTTAATGTCTTCCTGACTGTGTCATGAATCTCCTATATTGCATAGGAAAAATCATCAGCATATCCACTTCCCTTAACTCCATCCTTTAAGTTTCTTAGTTCATAGACTCCTCTAGGATGTAGACCATAGACAATTTCAAAGGGACTCTTCCTTGTTGACCTATTCACAGTGTCATTATAGGCATATTCAGCTTGTCCAATCAACTGGTCCCATTGTTGACCATACTCCTTGGTTAAGCACCTTAATAGATTTCCAAGGCTTCTATTAACAACTTCGGTCTATCCATCAGTTTGGGGATGGTATGTAGATCCAAAAGATAAATTAGTTCACAATCTCTGCCAAAGAGTCTTCCAAAAATGACTCATGAACTTGGTGTCTCTGTCTGACACAATGCTCATAGGTAATCCATGTATCCTTACTATCTCTTTGAAGAAGAGAGAGGCTATTTGGCTGGCATCATTGGTTGTCTTACATGGCACAAAGTGGGCCATCTTGCTGAATCTGTCCACAACTACATAAACACTATCCATGCCTTGTCTTGTCTTGGGTAACCCAACTACAAAATCCATACTCAAACATTCCCATGGCCTAGTAGGAATAGGTAGTGGTTGGTATAGGTCTGCATTTGAAGAAGTACCCTTGGCCTTTTGACATACTACACAACTTTCAACATACCTCCTAACATCTAGATTCATCCCTGGCCAATAATAGAACCTTTGAACAAGTTCTTGAGTCTTTGTGATCCCAAAGTGACCACTCAATGCACCATTATGCTTTTCTTGTATCAAATTCTCTCTAATAGAGCCTCTAGGGACACATAACTAATTCCCTTTGAACAAAAGTTCACTTTGCAAAGTATATTCAACATATCTACTATGAAAATTATTCTTGTATTCAGCACATACCTTATAAATGTCTACAAAGTCTTCATCATCTGCATATAGATCCTTGAAATTATCTATTCCCATGCTCTTCAACTGAATCTCTTGAATGGTGAGAACTCTTCTACTCAAGGCATCTGCCACCTTGTTGAGTACTCCTTTCTTGTGCTTGATATTGAAAGTGTAAGCTTGTAGGTATTCAACCCACTTCATGTGTTTGTGACTCAATTTCTCTTGTGAATTCAGGAAACTAAGTGCTTGGTTGTCTGAATATACTATGAATTCCTTGGGAAGCAAATAGTGCCTCCATTTCCTTAGAGCCTGGACCAATGCATACATCTCAATATCATAAGAAGAATACTTCTTCTTGGCTTCACTTAACTTTTCTGAATGGAAAGCCACCGGTCTGCCCTCTTGGCCGAGAATAGCTCCAATAGCCACATTGCTTGCATCACACTCAATAGTGAATAGCTTCTCAAAGCTTGGTAACACCAAAACAAGTTGAGTAGATATCTTTTCCTTCAATAACTCAAAGATTTTGTTAGCTTTCTCATTCCACACAAATTTATTCTTCATTCCTCCTTTAATGGTATCCAACATAGGAGCACAAATAGCACTAAATTGTCTTATGAACTTCCTATAATATTGAGCAAGGCCATGAAAAATTATTACCTCTGTTGTTGTCCTTGGAGTAGGCCAATTGAGGATGGCCTCCACTTTGCTAATGTCCATTTTCAAGTTGCCATGTGATAATACAAACCCAAGGTACACCAGCTCCGTCTTGATGAATTCACACTTTTCCAAGTTGATCATCAATTTCTCCTCATGTAGCTTCTTGCAAACCAACTCTATGTGTTTGAGATTCTCTTCCCTTGTCTTGCTATAAATCAGTATATCATCAAGATATACCACTACAAATTTTCCAATTTAGTCTTTGAGGACTTCATTCATGAGCCTCATGAATGTTGAGGGGGCATTAGACAACCCAAATGGCATAACAAGCCACTCATATAAACCCTCATTGGTTTTGAAGGCTGTTTTCCACTCATCTCCCTCATGTATCCTAATTTGGTGATAACCACTCTTTAAGTCTATCTTGGTATAGTACTTAGCTTCACCTAGACAATCCATTAGGTCTTCAATTCTAGGGATAGGGAACCTATATCTAATTGTTATCCTATTTATGGCCCTTGAATCAGTACAAATCCTCCATTCCCCTCCCTTTTTAGGTGCTAGGACAGTGGGTACTACACATGGACTGATGCTCTTTCTAATGAGCCCTTGGTTTAGGAGTTCTTGTACTTGTCTAGCTATTTCCTCATTTTGTTGAGGGCTCATCTTGTAGGCTGCCTTATTTGGTAGGGTAGCCCCTAGTATCAAGTCTATCCTATGGCTTATGGCTCTTTCAGGGGGTAATGTTGTTGGTTGTCCACTGATTACAATGCCTTCATAGGTCTACAACATTTTTTGTATTTCTTTAGGTAACTCTGGCTTCTCAGCTGCTTTGTCATTACTTACCTCTCTTGGCCTTAACATTAATGCATGGCCAACTCCTTCTCCTTCTTCCAAGGCTTCTAAGAACTCTTTTTCACCAACTATGAGCAAATTAGGACCTGTTGTCTTCACCTCTGCATCCTCTAACAGTGACTAAATTTTGAATGTTACCTTATCCTTCTTGAAGGTATAAGAGTTTTTCACTCCATCATGCATAGCTTGGCAATCAAATTTCCATGGTCTACCTAGGAGCAAGTGACATGCATCCATAGGTAACACATCACACAAGAATTTTTCCTTGTACCTTCCAATTGAGAACTCCACCTATGCTTGTTCATTCACCAAGACATGTTGGCCTTTATTGAGCCATGTGACCTTGTAAGGATTGGTGTGGGGTATCCTTGTCAACTTCAGCTTGTTGACTGTTTCCTCTGACACAATATTGTCAGTAGAACCTGAGTCAATGATGACTCTACATACCTTCCCCATCATTTTACACTTTATCCTAAACAGGGACCTCCTTTGGCTTGGTTCTTCTTTAACCGACTCTTTGATCAAAGTTCTCCTCATCATGAGGTTCTCTCCTTCCTCTGAATTTAATGGTACCTCAGAATGTTTCTCTATTGTATTTGTCTCATCATGAACAAGATTAGTTCTCCTATCACCTCCTTGAGAAGTACTACCCTTCTTTGGACACCTATAGGTCGGATGTCCCATTTGATTGCAGTGATAACACTTCATATTGGCAAAGTAATTGCCTCTTCCTTGTCCACCAATTCTTCCTCTAAAGCTAGAACTTTTTCCTCCGCCACCTCTGCTAGAGCTTCCTTCTTGCTGCTCAGAGTGCCTGACTTCTCCTTGAGCTCTTGATTCTGAACTCCTTCCACCATAGCCACCTCTTTGTCCTCTGTTGTCTTTTCCTTTACCTCTACTCTTGGAGGTTTGCTCTTGCTTCCTTTTACTTTTCTCCTCTATCTTTAAAGCCATTTGGTAACATTGGCGGATGGTTTTGAAGTTCCCTAGGCTCATGTCTTCTTGAATAGACCATTTAAGTCCATTCAAATACCTTGCTAGCTTGATGCTTTCATCTTCAACCACCTTTGATCTGAGGCACAACTTTTGGAACTCCTCGGTGTATGCTTGGACATCTAAATCTTTTTGTCTAAGATTATGTCTCCTCCTATGCAACTGGACTTCATAGTCATCAGGTAGGTAGGTTTTCTTTATTTTGGTTACCATGCCTCTCCATGTAACTATAGGACCCTTTCCTTCTTTCTCTCTTTCATTTTGCACAAACTTCCACCATGTGAGAGTTGAACCTCTCAACCTTGACTTGGCCACCTTAAATTTTTGGGCTTCTAATATACCATCACATTCAAAGTGATTCTCTATACTTTCAATCCAGTCCATGATTGAATCAGGATCCATTTGTCCACTAAATAGTGGCACACCTTCCAAAGCTTTGCCACTTAAGGCCTTCAGTGCCTTCAAGAAGGGTTCTTCAGAAAGAACAGGGTCAGGTGTTGGAGCTTCCTCCTCCAAGTCCACTTCCTTTTCCTTTGCTTCCTTCTCTTCCTTTAGCTCAATTTTAACTTTGACCTTATCTGCCTTCTCTTGGACTTCATCTAGGAGTTGCTTCATTCGGGACAATCTTTCTCTTAGCAACCGATTATCCTCTTCTTGCTCTTCTACCTTCTTGGCTAACTCAGCGTTAGTCACCATGGTTCTATCTTCCTCTGGTGTATTCTCTCCTACTGATTTAGTGGGTTGCAACATCAATCACAAGCCTGATCAAACTTTGCTCTGATACCAATATGGTGTAAGTGGTTCCAAGGCCTTCTTGCACAACTAGCTAAGAAGACTTTTCTCTGTCTTCATCCAGGAACCTGATATCTTCTAGGTTCTTGTTAGGCTTAGATTATTAACTAAGTCCTGATCCAACTCCTCTCCAAGAGTTTCACACCTTGTGCCTCACCTTGAAAGACTAACACCACCTTGTTCTGGGCAAACTCTTTCCTACACTTAGAAGAATCTAAGTGCCAACATCACACAAAACCTTGAATTGATTGCATGGGTGTCAAAGGTACTTGAAACATTCCATACACATCCAACTGGATCCATCTTGGAGGATCTGCAACCTTCTTTCTTACCGATTCCAAAATTTGGTCTTGAGGAGGCCTAATTCCTTGTAGCCCTTGACAGTGACCTTTTCCTCATTCCTGCCCAAACTTTCCAAACAACCTGAAAAAAAAAGTTCACATTCGAATACCCTTTTTGATCCTCTAAAATATTCACAAGGTTTCAGACCCCTGAGCCCTCCATACATCGGTTTCCTATTCTCTAGGTCAAATAGGGCTAAAAGACCTAATTTCTAGGATTTTTTTGATCTCTTGCTCATCTCTCACACAAATGGATTGACTGGACCTCAATCCTTCTAGCATGTAAAGATATGACCATACCCTACCTAGAACTATACTTGTTTCGTACTGTACCTCTATCCCTTGCCTAAATTCTCCAATTCTTCACTGTCAAACCTCTAACCGGGCACTCTTAGCTCGCCTAGGGTTTGTTAATGTATTATGCTGCTCGACTCTTCATGACTCCTACCACTACATATGTACAAACCAATGGCTCCCCTAAAATATCCATCTATTCTCAAGAAGATCCTGTGGTTAGATTTCATGGGGGAGCCATAAAAAGACAAACTGGTCAGGACAGGACCAATAAAACCCTTAGACCTTAACCTATTTACACAAGACAACAAATTAACTCAAATAAAATTTCTTGCAGAAGGAAAAATGCTTAGAACTACCCTGTGAACACAAATCCAATGTCAATTCAATGCATCCAATTCATTTAATAGCTCTGTTACTCAAAGCATTTGGTAAAACACAGAAATTGCAGAGTTCTTCACTATTCCAACAACAACCAAAATTTGATTACAATCTCCTACTCTTTTTAACTCGAGCCTCTTGCATCATAGATGCCATTTGCCATGTTTTTAGGGATGTTGGTCGATCCCCCACTCCTATCCTTTAGGGGATCCTAGGTAACCGAGTTGCATGCAACATTTGCCATAATGGCAAATGTTGTCATGACAACTTTGTAACAACATTTGGCAACTTGCCTTTATGCCATCTTCCTTACTCTTAGGACCTCTATCTCCTAGATTTCGAGCAACCAACTCCATTAACTACCTCATGGCATCTTTCTAACATCATTCATGTGTTTAGAACACATTTAAGACTCAATATCCTAACTTAAGCTACTAAGCTAAACAAAGAAAAAATTAATAACAATGACTAAACTATGGCGACCTTAGTCTTAATGACTAATTCACCTAGCCATGGAAATGACCTTCTAAGGTCCAAAACAAACATACAATTACTCTGACTTGGCTAATGTTAGATACCAGCCAAAATGTCCTAAATATGGAGGTTAGCCTAGGTGTGCTCCTGCACCATTTTGTCACACTTTTGGGATGGCTATTGACTTAGCTTGTTTTTTCTCCATGTAGAGGACATTTTAGAGACTTCTGAAGGTTCTTTTGGGGCCATTTCTGTTGTATCCGAGCAGAATCTTCTAGAAACACTTGTGTGGGAGTTTTGGTGGGTGTTGGTTAAGTATGTTCATTTTGAACATTTTAGGGAGTTCTTTCTTTTTCCAGCTGAAGGATAGCTTGCTTTTTCTTGGAGTTGTTTTTCATGGAGTTGCATTGTAACTCTAACAAGCCTATTATATAGTAAGCACTTTGCATTAATATATTGGAGTATTTTACCTTTTCTCTTCATGTTTTATGGTGTGCCATTAATGGTTGATCAGTTTGTTTTGTGAAAATTCATTTTCCTTACAAACTTGTCCCATGTTTCATGCATCCATTTGACAGAAAATGCATGTTTACAGGTTATAAACTGTGTTGTTTAATGGTGTTATTGATTGTGAAGTCTATTTTTCCTTTTGAAAACACTGTCACATACCTCTTTGTAAGTTACTGATGTGAACTGTATTGGAAAGGGAGTTGTGTGAGTTAGCTTTGAAATATTAATTTGAATGTGCAAGGATATTAGCAAGTCTAGGTTGTTTTGGTGTATCACCTTAGTTTATTTTCTATATCAAGTTTAGTCTATGCAAAATCTTACCCTTATCTTAGAAGATCAAGTAGTTAGGTGGCATCAAAAGGGGAAGCCAACCCTTATCACTGGAGGTTTTCTTTCAAACAGGTTACCCACAACCTAAAAGTAATCCAATGTTAGTCCAAATCTGTTAGTTCTTTAAAAAGCTTAGTAAACAGGGTGCAGATTTGGTGTTCTAAGAATAATTTCATTATTTCTTATTTCAATAGATGATTTAGAATTTATTTTTTCATTCAAATCATAGAAATACACCATATTTTGCCTATTTGTGTCATTTTTTGCTATTGAACATAACACTCTAAAAAAAAAAGATCCCCCACCTTTTAGGCTTGGAATTAGCTTAGTCAACTAAGCATGAGGTTGGACCTCCATTTTACCTTCCAAGTTATGCTTTGTAAATTAAATAGTATTTTTAATTTTCATTGTCACTTTCTTGTTTTACAATAAAATGACAAAACCAACATTAAAATATTGCTCTATTTCTTAGCTTTCAAATATATTTTTATTTACCTTTATTAATATTTTCATATTCTTCAAATATATATAAATTATTTTTATTTATTTATTTATCTAAATTTATCTATTTTTAAAAATTGTATCAAACTGTTTCTACATTTCATTCTTTATGAATTCAAAAAATATACATATTATTATTTTTTGTGATATTTATGCTCAATGACGTAAGTTTCAATATGTTTTCAATTTTAAGAAGTATGAAAAAAACATAAAATATGTGTAGTATGAACTCTTTGTTATCTTTCCACTAATTGGTTTTGTAAAATACTTAACTCATTAAAAAATAGGGGACCACACATTGGATGCTATTTTATATTTTAGAGATAAAAATAAGAACAGTTTTTTGTGTGCTCTATATTTGAACCTCTTAATCTTAACATTTTTTTAAGATTCTTATTAGTTTATTAACTTGACTTGGAGTACTATGATTCTTGTTCTAATGAAATCTTCAAATTTTGAGTGTAAGCATCTCAAATTATTATATCCGAGTTCAAATTTAGTTGATCTTAAAACATAAGTGGTCACTTTTAACACTTATTTTTTCCCCATTGTCATACACTTCTCCATGTGCTACCTCACAATATATGATGATTAACTAGTATTTTATACCTCATACATAGGAATCATTATGTAATATTAGCACCCTATTCCCAATGAGGTTGAATTGGAATATTATAATTATACTTATGGAATCATAAATGACAGAACTAAGGATTATGATAGCCATAAATCAACCATGCATCCCAATACAATCCATGGTTTGATGATTTATCATCTTCATTACCACTAAATGTGTATATAGTAAGTGTTTTAAAATAATGTGAATGTATATCATAAGGAAAATTATTGTGACATAAGGATTCATGAGTCAATATCATAATAAGAATATAAAGAAGTATAGCTATGCTTATCACCAAACATATCATCAATACACCATGAGCTACAAGATATGGAAGATAGATCAACATGACCTATAGGGGAATGATAACCTCATGTGAAGGTGAATAATGAATATCACTAATGATAGAAGAAGTGTAATAATCATCCTATGTAGGTGAAATTAAGATATGTGTATCATACATGTTTATATTAACAACATGAGAGGTAGAAAAATTATCAATATACTCATCATTATGTATAAATATAACTTAACGCATTTAAAGAACATGAATCTAGATAGACAAGGAAAACATGGCATGTATAAGATATATCATCAAGAGGTGCAATAATGTCATAGCATAGGTGGAGGAGGTGTGATATCATCAGTAGGCATCATACTAGATGCATCTTTTTAACACATGAGAAATCCTTTCTAAGTAGATGGTCATCAATATCACAAGCCATAGGATCATCATGAAGTTCATGGATAAATGACATAATTATACCTAATAGGCATGGTTGAATAGTAATCAACTCCATGAAGAAAAGAAAAGATGATACATGATGGAACAAGCGCTCGATAGAAAACACATCCTTATCCTTATAAAATTATGTCATAATAATATCAAGAATAAAGGCATGTTATGCAATAAAAGATACGAACCAATTAAAATCTAAAATGAATACATAAATATCAACTGAAGAGTAAAAAATGAGAAGCCATAAGGTATAATATCCTAGGGTGGGAAGGTGGGAGAAGAGATATATGTCACTATGTATACCTAAACCCTAATGAAATTATGATAAACATTAATAAATATAAACCCTAGGAAATTGATCGAATCTAAAAAATATTAGATCTAAAATTCCTAAGAAATGAAAGTATAAATCTTAAGTCAAAACCCTAGGGTAGTGTAAGATTATACCAAATCACCAAAATATAAAGAAAAAAAGTTTATTTAAGTATAGTACTGGAATGATAAAAGTTACTACAAAAAGAGATGTAATAAATAATATCAATATTTAGATCTATGACCAAAGAGTGAATGATTCATGTGAAGATTCTTGAATCTAGAAGGTCTTGGGTTAGAAACAAAATATCTTTGGTTTTCATTCCCCTTGACATTAGAATTTTTTGTTTCCTCTATAAAGGTTTGAGTATGAAATCTATCTACAAATTTGATCTACTAAACTATATTTAACTTTTTTTTTCACTTCACATGGTTCACCTTTGTTCCTTCTACTTTTCTTAGTATCTAAAGACTAGTAATATTTAGAATCACCTTGATAGGATTATCATTGTGTTTATAGGGGAAACCTTCTCCTGCATTAAACTATTGAAATGTGTGTAAAATTTTGAAAACAACAGTCTTTAGACATGCATATGCTCATAGAATTTCATGTAAATCTAGACTCTTTTTAGTGCATCATTGAAGTATTATAATTCCTTAGAGGGGATATGTTTATTCTAGATGTGTAAAAACGTGTATAGAATGTCTATAAATACAGACATAGCAACACATCACATAAATTTATGTTTAGTCAACCCTTGGCAAGAAAAGTATAAGCTAAAATCAGCCAAACTTTGGCTTTTAAGTTTTAAAAGGGAAAATCTATGACCATGGAGTCAAGTACAAGTCTATGAAAATGACCCCAAACATAAAAGGAACCAAATTAACATAATATGAAATATGATTCCAAATTTAATAATATCCTCACACTAAAAATATGAGCCCTGACTCTTTTTTATGGAACTCAATCATCTTGTGAATATTTTTGATAATTAATAGTTTGTCAACTATTCAATTCAAAATGACTATCATATATATTTAGTGACCAAATCCCCACTATATTTTACCTAAATATCATCCAATTTAATAATTAAATAGACAATAATTACTCACCAACCAAAAAAAGAAAGAACAAATGACACATTAAAATTTTGGAGCTTCTCATAGTTCCAACAAAATGTAGTGACCTTTTTTTTGGTCGGATACAAATTAGTAGCATTAGATACTGCTATTAGAATAGGGTATCCAAGCACAAGGCGATAAGAAAAAGCAATTATCTGCTATCATTCGATGGGATGCCAAATGAATAAGATCAAGACTGCCATGTATTATTGAAGCCTTTCCTTTCATACTTTCCCTTCACTAATTTAACTAGATGGAACCTCTCTTTTTAAGATCTCGTTATATATAATTATAATAAATATTCAAATCTTATTGTTAAATTGATGGAAGTTATTTTTAAAAAATTATGAAAATAATAGAATCATATAAATATTGATATTTTTATCATCATATTGAACAAATTATATTATGATGAGTAAATATATATGTAAATTAGAATTGTCTTTAGGTTAAGTTATAAATAGAAATAATTAGTATATCAAAATCATCTAAGGATAGAATTTAATTCAGTCATACTTCTAAGAGTGTGATCTTGAAAAATAAAGCCATTAGCATTGCTAACTATTTCTCGAGAGATGATGCACATAACAAATATGAACCTTTTCTAAATAAGATATTGCATTAATCTTCAAATTATTTATATTAATAAGTTTAAGTCCATAATTTTAAATGACAAATATAAAAGTTATATATCTATTTTCCAATAAAATTTTGTATACCAACTTACAATTTATAACTCTTAAGATTTCCAAATAAATTCATACCTTGCTCTATAATAACAACTTAAAATTTACAGCTACATGCACAATATCCTTATTTTATAGAAAAATATTTGTTTTAGGCAAGGATAAAAAAAAGGATTTTGAAAGAGCCCTAACCTTTTTATAAAAAACAATTACAAACATGATAGAAGCCCAACAAAAACGACGTAAACAACAACAAGAAACAAACAACAACAAAACCATAAACAAACATTAAATTTGATCATGACTTAAAAAATTATACACTTTTAGACAAAATGATTCGTTGACCATTCTATTCAAAATAATTGAAAGGACTGCGTACGTTTAGTGACCCAGTATTTATTGACAAAAATGACATAAACAACAACAACAACCAAAAAAAAAAAAAAAACAATAACCTTGTCCTCTTTCTGACAAAATGATTCATCAACCATTATATTCAAAATAATTGAAAGGACTGTGAGTGCTTAGTGACCCACTGCTCATTGACAAAGGTGAAATTCTTGATTTCATTTAATACTGATGGTACAAAATTAAAGCATCATAGCTTGTCAAATTCCAACAAAACAAAGTGGAGCCCTCTTAAGTCAGATACAAATCAGAACCAATAGGTACTGATGTAAGAATACAGTCATTGGGCATAAGTTGACAAGGAAAAGCAATAAAATCCAAAGACGTGGTAGGCCACTCATATGCATGCATAATGTAGCTTTCAGCTGCATATGATCCTTCAAAATTCAAAGCAACATTTCATAAAAATGGTATGAATAAATTCTCTCCAGACCACTGTAAGGAAAACTGTAACCATTGTCCCCATCTTTGAACACAACCCAATAAAAAGAAAAAGTTATCTTAAACACATGCTGGAAATCATCATTCGCATTGGACGCCAGCTACCCATCCTCCATTGTAACAGATTTGCTCTTAAGCAATTTTTTCCTTCTCTTCAAAACCTCCAAAACACAAGTTTATACAACTTTTAAATATTTGATGCACATTATTAATTTTGACTTAGTGTTATAATTATAATTCACGTAGATAATTCATAATATATTTTGTATTTGAATAACTTATTTTTTGAAGTGTTCACTATTTATAAATATATATTTTATAATATATACACAAATTTTCACTTCTTTTTCTTTTCATTAATTATTTGACATAAAAAGAAAACGCATAATGCTACATGATAAACAAGAAATTATAAATGAGATACATCATATCTATGTAAAGGGAGCTTGTTCACTAGTTTTATAGACATCAACCAAGCCACTATTAAGAACCATATAAAACTAGAATATATATAGGCTATTGTAGATGAGATAGTGCACTATCCAAGAAGATGCTTGTTAACTCATTCCTTGAGTATCAAATTGTCAAACAAGCACAATAAAAGAGATTAGTATGAACAAATTTGGAGTCTACCAACCACGAAGGAAGTTTCAATCTTTAAGTGCAATCCAAAGAATCATATCCATCACTTTGTATACTACAATTTGTAACATCATCTATGATCGATTATCACATATGACATAAAATTCATCTACCTTAAGCTCTGAGCACAACCATATACACTAAGAAAAATAGTTACTGATAAAAATATTCCAAGGAATTAACAATGGCTCACACCAATGCTATACAACATGAAGAGTACAACATTTTCAACAAACCATAGAAAAGGGGCAAAATATTCTTAAATGGATTAAAAGGCATATAAAATAGTTATCAATTATTTCTATATTAAGGGAACTATATAATATGAAAAATATTTAAATATATTGATTTTGATTCTATAATTATAATTTTACAAATTTTATATTGTGATAGCAATGATATCAATCCATCTTATATTTTCTAGCGCTTATTATCTATGATATTTCTTTTCCATCACTCATACTACATCAGCTTAATATTATCTCATTTGAAATAATTTCAATCATTTTTATTCATCTTTAATTCAACTATTATCTTTATGCAATAATTGCATCCAAATTCCAACATCAACATGCTCACACAAGTTAAGTGTAACCACAAACCAACTATTTGTTAGGATTTGGTGTTGTACACCATTACATAAATTTTCATATTATAATGTTGTAATTAAATAATTATTTAGTTGTGGTGCACCTAGGATGTGTGTTTAGCCACATTAGATAATTATTTGGGGCCACTTGTAAAATTGTATTATAAAATTGGGTTATTATTTTGTGTGGGAGACATAAGATAATAATTTAATATTTGGGAAAAGCATTTAAAATAAAGTGAAAAATTAGTACCCAATATTAAATGAAGGGTCAATGGTTATGTGTTCACATGGTTTTATCTTACCACTTGGTTGTATTTCTGTGAACTTGTATCTATAAAATAAAACACATGCTTAGTAGTTAATGGGTGAGTGGGCTATCATCATTGAGTCTTTTTGAGGAGTATGTATGTGAAGCATGGTATGGGATGTGTGGATTCATGCTTGGACACATGGAGGATGCATTGTAAAGACTTGATGATTCATAAGTATTCATGGTAACTCTGTAAGTGCATGTAATGTTTTATTGTTGAATAATAGATGGAGTGTGGATGCTTTAGGAGGTTGGGTTTTTTCCTCTTAAGTCTTTTCCCAGGATATATCTTGTGCTATCTTGTAGATTTTCTATTTGATCTATGCAAATGTTATGATTATTTTGTAAGCTTGCATGCATTATTTTCACTCATGGGGTTATGTGGGAAATGGATTAAATGAATTAGGTATTAATTTATTATTTCATAACACTATTTAACTACAAAACTAAGCAATTCAAACTTGTCATTATATTATTTCTTATAAAGCACTCCATGCTTGCCCATCTTGTGATATCCTTGCTTAAATACAATTAGTGGTGTACTATCTTTTTCAAACACATATTAAATTACTAATATTAAATTTGCATTCTCAAATTTTAATAAATGTCAATATTTCATTCTTCATTATTTGAAACCATCATCTTTTAAATCTACTCAAAATTGCATTATGTATATATTGTCTTAATCAGTGTCTAACATTCCATAAATTTCAATCAACTTACACTCACTTGATAAGATTTTAACAATTTTTTGTAATCACATATTCTACTTGACATACTTTAATAATCTAATTTACCTTTACACTAGAAATGAGGCTTAATATGTGTATAAAATAACAACTATACATGTTGGTACTTTCAACTTAGTAACATACAAAATATCAAGTGGTTATATCAATAGATAACATTTAGGGAAGTCTAAATTTGGCCCCGCGGCCAACCATCATTGGAACTTGTGCTATGGAAATGTGGAAGGAAAACCTCCCAACATCATCATTTTCCATAAACCTAGCCACAGGTGTTTAAAAATTTTCATTAATGGGCTCGCAGAGATTTCCTTTTTGGATTTAACTCCTATAGTGTGTGTCCTGCATACCATCTTGATTGTCTGGAGCCTTCTTGGTTGGCTTAAAAGAAGAAGTTTTTGGATGACCTCTCACATTAACAAAAAATTTAATCTTTTTCTCTCATTGGTTTCCTGGTTTTGCAAAGTGAAGAGTGGTGTATGGGTGGCGAAAGGGTGAGGATAGAGCCAGACAATTGTGGGGAATTTTGCAAGGACCCACTAGTTTGGCACACTTGTGTCAAAGGAGGGTTGGTGCCTTTAATGGAATGCTTGGTTGGTCATGATCCAAGGATTTTGGTTCAATTTGTGAGCTCCTGGAAGGATAGGAGGGTTACGATGGGTGGAATTTCCTTCAAGGTCAATGAGGAGGTGATTGCTTAGGCGATGAGGCTCTCTTGTACTAGGAAGAAGTATCCTAAGCACACCAAGGCTCAAGACAATTAAATCCTTAATGCCTTCTTTAAAGGAAATGAAAAACTTGTTTGTTCCCAGTTTAGCTTTGAAAGAGAAGCTCTCCTGCGGTCGTGGGACCAGGTTTGTCTCACTCTCATAAAGTATGTCACTTTAGAGGGTAGATATAAAAATTTCTATTATTATCATTTTCCTCTTTTAAATCACCTCCCCCATAAAATGTTATTGGGCTTCCCATTTTTCTTACTCACTGATTTGGAAAGCTCTGTTGAGAATGCTTAGACTCTGCTACCCAAAACCTTGATGATTCTCCTCCCCTATCGCTCCACTAAGGCCTCATCTTGAGGCTTTATCATTTTCACCTCGCTCTTGTTAGAATCTAAAAAGATGAATAACCTAGAAAACTAGTGCAAATAAATAGATATGAAACTGTGAAATCAAATAACACAAGATCAAAATAGCAACATAGAGTTAGTCTCCACAAGAGTAATGCAAATGCTCCAAAAGCAAAATAGCATTATGAGGATGCAAAAGCAAATACATATTTAGCTTGAGAATTACAAAGGAAATGCCTTGGTTATATAGGCCAAGGGGAGAGATAGATGCAACTAGATTATAACAAGTGTTGGCATCCTATTGTAGACACATAAAATATACTAATTGACATCGTGCATTTGATCCTGACTTATTAACATCGTTTCTCCCTGAATCATCCCTCGGTCTAACCATTTAATCAAATTCCCCTATCTGATGAAATTCATCAATATCTATCTCTTAATTGAATAAATCATTTTATCTGATTAAGTCAATTCCTTCTATTAATTAAATCAATCCATCTGATCTAATTATCCCTATTTAATTAAATAATCAATTTATTTGATTAAATCTCTAAAGTCTGTCCATTAAATTAAATAAATTAAAACCTTATTTGATTTAATCTAACACCATCCCTTTTAATTAAATAAATCAAAATCCTTATTTAATTAGCCTCTTATCATATTCCTCTCTTATTTGATTTAAATAAATCCATAAATTTGAGTCAAACAAGGTCACATCATCTAATCTCCTGTTAAATTAATTAACCCTTGATTAATTTAATCCATCTCATGTCCCATCCTCTAGATAATGCAAGTTGCACATGAAAATAGATTTAATTCATCTATTAAATCTCTATTTTCCTCACAAGGCATCTTTTGGAATATTCTCTCAATTTGAATTCAAAAATTCTAAGTCAACATGTACATCCAACAAGGCAATAACTTTATCTTACATGTCCTTTGTCTTGAGCCAAGTAGCATTTATTGCATTTTCCCTTCCCTCTTGCATGTCATTTCAACAAATTTGAATTTCAAATATTGGCATTTATTGGCACAAACCCCAAATCTTGCATATCCTTCACCCATTCATAGCTTGACAAGTGGCATCATATCATTGGATGAATGTTAATCCCACATTTCTCAAATTTGGGCATTCATCCATCTTGAAATCCTATAAATAAAGAGCTCATATCCTCATTTCATCATCCATAAACATTGCAAAGTTATTATGCTAAAATATTTAGCCATTTCCATCCATCATTGAATTCTTAGCTAGGCTTTTTGCAGATTTGGCTTGGAGTTCTCATCTTTCATCAAAGTGGATCAAGATCATCTTCAACATATCAAGACTTCATCATAGGAATTGGGAAAGGGTCAATTTTCACATCAAATTGGCACCAATTCCCCCATGGGATCATGAGTTTGCATATTTAAATTAGGATTCAAGCTATTTCATTGTTTTTATTTGGTTCTTCATTGTTTTCTTTCCTATTTTGCTTTTGTAACTGGATTTAATAGGGAATCCTTGTTTTAGCTTGCAATTCCTTGTTTAACTTGTTTACTCATGTTGTTTTGCAGGTACTAGGAAAAGGGTTCGCACACCTATGAGGTGTGACAACTCATGTCATTAAAGGCTCAATCACCTTATCCCACTGTAAAGTTAAGCTAGTGTGAAGAGGACTTTAGTGGAGAATTAGTTAAGAATGAACTAGTTAGATAAAGTGCCCCTTTCACACTAACAAGGTGATTATAAATACTCACATAATATAACCTAAGAAAGCTTAATTAAAGTGTAGGAAAAACCTAGGAATATAGGAAAATAACCCAACTAGGAATAAAAACCTACACTAACATCCCCCTTAAGCACAGCTTAGGAGGATGTAAAAGAAGATGGGTCCTGACAAAGGAAGCCATGTTAGGTACCCATGTACAAATGCAATGTAAAAAAATCTCTCACAACCAGAGAAAAGGAGAAAACCTAGTGGGACAAAACTCCTCCCCAAAAGAGAGATGAAAAGAAGAAAAGGACTAAGTAGCCCCCCCAATGATTGACAACAACCGCACCCCAAGCAAAGCTCGCAAATGAAGGAGCTTGCTCTCAGTGAAGGGTTTGGTGAAGATGTCTGCAGTATGATCTTATGTTGGACAATACTTGAGATAAATGATCTCACTATGAATCAACTCCCGAATGTAGTGCATGTGGATCTTGATGTGCTTGGTTCGCTGATGATGGACCAAATTGTGAGAGATCTGAATCGCACTCTAGTTACCACAATAGATGACTGTGGGCTTCTAAAAGGGAATTCCAAAATCAGTTAGAATGTTCTAAATCTAGATAGCCTCAGTAGCAACATTAACTGCTCCTCGATACTCAGCCTCTATAGATGAAAGAGCAATAACAGACTGCTTCTTTCTCAACCAATAAACTGGACTGGAACCAAGGGAGAAGCAATACCCTAAAGTAGACTTGTAATCCTGAGAATCGCCTACCCAATCTAAATATGTGTGTCCCACCAAGGAAAAATCCACACCCACTACATAATGAATCCCATAATTGTGAGTACCCTTGATGTAGTGAAGAATTCGCTTAGCTGCTTTCCAGTGCAGTTCATGTGGCTCCTGCATGAATCAAGAGACCATGCCTACTGCATATGAAATGTCAGGCCTTGTATGAGTCAAATAGATGAGACTACCAACAAGTTGTCGATACAAAGTGCCATCAACCAAGGGTGAAGAACACTTAGCCTCAAGTTTGACCCCTGACAAAAATAGAGTCATAGCAAGCTTACAATCAACCACGTGAAACCTTTGGAGCATGTCAAGTGCATACTTAGACTATGTAAGAGTGATACCTAAGGAAGACTGAGTGATCTCAATCCCCAAGAAGTAGTGCAACAAGCCCAAGTTTGACATCAAAAATTGTTCATGAAGGGTAGTTTTCATTGCTCGAATGGTGGATGAGTGACTCCCTGTGATCAACAAGTCATTGACGTAGAGAACCAAGAAGGTGTGAGTATCATCCTACTGTAATATGTAGACATTAGGATCAGAATGGCATCGATTGAACCCCACAGTCAAAATGAAGGATTCCATCTTGGCGTACCAAGCCTGAGGGTCCTTTTTGAGGCCATAGATAGACTTTCGAAGACGACACACAAGTGAAGAATCCTGAATGAACCCATGTGGTTGCTCCATGTATATCTCCTCCTAAAGATCACTATGAAGAAAAGCACTCTTCACATCCATTTTATGAACATCCCATTTATGTGTTGTAGCTATGGAAATAACAAGTTGGATGGAATTCATTTTGGTGACTGGTGCAAAAGTCTCAGAGTAGTTAATTCATGGAACTTGGGAGAATCCTTTGGCAACCAAGTGAGCCTTATGCTTTTCAACTGACCCATCTACTACATATTTTGTTCGAAATACCCACTTGCATCGAACAAGTTTTCTTCCCTTAGGAAGTGGGACAAGATCCCAGGTGTGATCCCTCTCCAAGGAACTGAACTCTTCCTGCATGGCTGCATCCCACTCGGGGACACCAGAAGCTTCCTGAAAATTCTGTGGATCAGAAGTTGAAACAATGAATGCATGTGGAGCATCCTGAAACTGTGCTCTTGTTCTCCTGTGATTGGATGGATCCCCTACCCAATCACCTGCTAACTGCAAAGTCTAACGAGCCCAAAGAGGCCATGTGGCTAGAGAAGGAGGAGAATCTAGAGGAGAATCATCATCCTCTGAAGATGAACTGTGTGCATCCTCATGATCACTATCATCATCTAAAGTGAAGGAAGAAGAATCCTCATCATGATCTGAAGTATTATGAACCTTCGAAGAACTATCATCATGATACAAGGACTCTAAGTTGATGGTGGCAGGAGAAGTGTTGAGAGAAGAACTAGAAGTACTCTCCTCAAATTGAACACTCCTCTCAATGAACAACTCATGTGTGGTAGGATGAAGAAGCCTGTAGCCTTTGACATCATCTAGGTAACCAACAAATATGGAAGGATTGCTCTGTGGATCCATAGCCTTACGTTTCTCTACTAGAATGTGAGCCCATGCTTTAGAGCCAAACACTCGAAAGTGCTTAACTGACAGTTTTCGATAGGTCCAAGATTGAAAAGGATTTACCCCCTTCACAGCTTTATGGGGAATGTAGTTCTGGATATAACACGCACAGTTAATGGCTTCTTCCCAGAAAGGTGGTGTCAAATACTTGGAGTGAATCATACAATTATCCATCTCTTTCAAAGATTGATTCTTTCGTTCTATGACTTCATTTTGCTAAGGACTATAGGGGACTGTATGCTGAAAATCAATGCCCTCTGAAGCACAATACTGCATAAATCTATGGTTGACATATTCCCCCCCATTATCTATATGCAAAAATTTGATAGATTTTCTAGTTTGTTTCTCTGCAAAAGCCTTATACTCCAAGAATGAATCGAAGACTTTTGACTTTTGCTTGATAAAGTACATAATGGTGTACTTGGGGAAATCATCAATGAATGTCAAAACATATCGAGCTTGGGGGGGTGGTTCTTTCTTTGAGTTAAAGGGGGGGTTGTCTTGTGTATGTTCTCTTATTTTCAACATCTCTTTTTTACATTTCTTCATCATGGATCAAACAATAGTACCCATATTAACTCCTTACAACTACTTTGAGTGGAAATCACACATGACAATCTACTTAAGGAAAGTTGGATTACATAGGATAACAATGGGACTTGAAACTAAACCTGCTAAAGATGAAGATAAGCCTAAGTGGTTTAAAAAATGTGATGAGACCTATGGAACATTGTGTTTGTCTATTTCTCTTGATTTACTATTCCACATTGAGTCTTCGAATTCACCAAATGAAATCTGGAAAAAGCTAGAAACACTATTTGGCACACAAGATTCAATGAGGGGTCATATGTTGGAAAATGAGCTAATTAGTTTAAGTCCAGGAAATTTCAACACAATTCAAGACTTTTTCACCAAATTTAAATCTCTAAGGTTGTAGTTAAAACAATGTGGTATTGATAAGAAAGATGAACAACTAATTCTTAGTATTCTCTCTAAACTAAGTTCAGAATATTTTGTCTTTGTTTCTATCTTCTATGCTACTAAGGGTGCACTTGGGACACAGTTCACTATGCCATCTTTGGATGATTTTTCTATCTCTCTCACATGGGAAAAAGATAAGCTAATCCAGATGGGAACTCTTAAATCCTCTAAGTCACATGCCCTGGCTGTCAACCAAGGTATAAAAGAAAAAAGACAAATTAGTAACAATAAGGATAAGAAACAAAAGAATAGCAAGGAGAAAAAGGATCAAATTTTAGTTGCTTCAAAAGCAGCCAATGAGACCCAATCTTCTAAGGGCGAAAAAACCTAAGAAAGAGAAGGTCAAATGTGCCTATTGTAAGAAACTCGGTCATGATGAGCACAATTGTTTGAAGAAACAAGTGGATCATTTAACACACATTCTTGAGAAGAATAATCTTAGTGTTCCTGATTCCATCAAACAAAGTTCAGAGGAGGGTTCTCACAAGGCCAAATACAACAACAAGGGGAAAGGAAAGGGAAAGTCCCTTGTAGTTGTTGCTTCTCCACCATCCACATGGTTTGTTGATTAAAGTGCTTCACACCAGATGACTTCAACTAAAGATGAAATTAAATCTATGGTGCCATGTTCTATGTCTTCCATTCTGATGGGTGATGACACTCCACTTGAGGTTTGTGGGAGAGGGTCTGTTGGTATGGGAGATGACACATTTCAGGATGTTCTTTGTGTGCCCTCATTATCAACTAATCTCCTATCTATCTATCAAATCACTCACATAGGTACAGGTAAGAGAGTTGAGTTTACTCTTGATTCAGTGGTGATTCGTGAGATACAAAATGATTCTACAGTTGCAATTGGGAGAGCAAATCATTAGTCTCAACTTTATTTGTTCTCTCACTTTGTTCTTGATCCCCCCTCGACTATTCTACTCACTCATTTAGATGATGTTAGTAATTTATGGCATCAACGGTTTGGACACTTGAACTACCGTTATTTGTAACAATTCAGCAAACAAGATATGGTTACAGGATTTCCTACAGTTCGCTTTTCTAAAGGTGTTTGTCATGGTTGCATTCTTGGAAAACATCCTAAAGAGAATTTTGACAAAGGAAAAGCTTGGAGAGCCTCACATCTTTTGTATTTGGAACATAGTGATTTCGCAGGGCCATTTCAACAACCATCTTTCATTAAAGCTCTGATACCATGTTAGAATCTAAAAAGATGAATAACCCAGAAAATTAGTGCAAATAAATATATATGAAACTATGAAAGCAAATGACACAAGATCAAAATAGCAACATAGAGTTAGTCTCCACAAGAGTAATACAAATGCTCCAGAAGAAAAATAGCATTATGAGGATGCAAAAGCAAAGACATATTTAGCTTGAGAATTACAAAGGAAATGCCTTGGTTATATAGGTCATCTAAGCTCAATCATTTCCTTTGTAATTCCTAAGTCCTCTAACATTGGACTATCTTAACTAATTCAGGATTAGCATTGGTTATATAGGCCATCTTAGCTCAATCATTTCCTTTGTACATGCTAAATTGTGAAGAGAAGAGTGTACGGGATTCTTATTATTCAATATGATAATTATCTCCATAAGGTATAAGAATACCATATTATTCTTATGGAGAATTAGCTCAATATGAATATGGAGAATTAGCTATCATGAATATGGTGTACCTAGAGAAATCATCAATAAGGTGTACTTTAGAGGGCATTGATTTGAAGAATGAAATAAATTCTCCAAATAAAGGTATAATTGTTGGAAAAACAAGGACAAACAATTGAGAGGGGGGGTGAATTATTTGTCACAGAATATTTAAACTTTTCAAACTTAACTTAACTTGATCTCAAATCTAATGAGTGAATAATAAACCACAAACAATCAGCACATTAGAAACACATAGAACACCAAGATTTTTTATGTGGAAACCTTGTTAGGGGAAAAACCACGGTGGATGTTAGTCCATAATATTATACCTTGCTAAAAGTATAAAGAAGAATAATGGGAATGCACATGCATTCAGGCACACTGCCTAGAGCTCACTGCTCAATTACAAGAGGGATCATTGCCCAAAGAAGACACACTATCTTACAACAATTCAGATTAGATTCATAGGGTATGAACTGAGAAAATAGCTTCTACAAAAGCTTGATTATAGTTCTAGTTAAGCACAGAAACACTCCTTCACACTTCGCTCAAAATTCTTCACACTCTGCTCTGCAATCAAATGATTTGATCACTATTCTCACACTTGCTCTTCTCTGGCACTTCTTCACTTCTATGCACACTTCACTTTTCTCAAACAACTGATCTTATATATCCACAACATGGAATTACATCAACAACTTCATTGGATAAAATAAAGTATAAAATATAAAACATATACACAATGTTAGCCCAAATTTACAAGTAAATTTTCAATGTGAATCAAACACCGTTGGCCAAAAAATAATGAATACCTAAAAAAATATCCTCGAGTGTGCCAAACATTCAAATTTTAGTCTCCAAGGATCCACAACACGTCACAACCACCATGTCGGCCAAGAACATAAAAACCCGAACACACAAGAGAAAAAATCACTGATCACGAGCACACCGATCAACATGAACATGCAACAAAGATAGAGAATAATATAGAAGCATCCACAAGCATCAAAAATCATTAGAGAAGCATCTGCAACAACTGAATTTACTAGAATCACATCGACTTCAATTAGGAACACTAACTGAAACCACAGAAAAATTGTCAGAACACAACTGTTCACAACACGATTAAATCTTCACGTGAACCTTTGAAACTTCTGGTGGATAAACTAGATACACTCAGCAATAAACCCTTTAGTCCACAATGATTTATTTTCAACGTGCAGAGCAAGACACCTTCATGACTTTCACTATTCTAATATCAACCTGCAACTCTTTCTTTAACACATTTCTCAATATCCTCGACATATACAGCCTTCAATACATCAATGCTAATAGTGTTGACATCAATGATAACCACATATCAACAACACAACCACATCATCCAACAATCTCCCCCTTTGGCATTAATGACAACACATGATGTGAAAAACAACATTAATGCAGCTAGCTTCTGACACTTACTCCCCCTTAGATTTTGACTCATAATCTTTCTCCTCCACAAGGCTCTTCTCCCCAGATAATCACCAGTTTTTCACATGACTCTTCTCCCCCTTTGACATCAATGACAAAGATAAGCATTATCTTTCCACATACAAAATATGAACCACATATCTGCACACCTGACTACTCCCCCTGAGTAGCAGCCACAGAAACATCAATCCAGATTAGAATATATCTATGAGGCACACGGATTGATGCAAATAAATACATCTCTAGTTCTTATAAGGAGGGGTAATCACCCCTAGCATCCCTCTGAGATACTCAAAAGTATCCTTTTGCAACTTTGATACATCAATGCTAATAGAGTTGACATCAATGACAACCACATATCAACAACACAACCACAACATCCAACAATCTCCCCCTTTGGCATTGATGGCAACACATGATGTGAAAAACACCATCAATACAGCTAGCTTCTAACACTTACTCCCCCTTAGATTCTGACTCATAATGTTTCTCCTCCACAAGGCTCTTCTCCCTAGATAATCACCAATTTTTCACATGACTCTTCTCCCCCTTTGACATCAATGGCAAAGATAAGAATTATCTTTCCACATACAAGCTTTGAACCACATATTTGCACATCTGACTACTCCCCCTGAGTAGCAGCCATGAAAACATCAATCTGGATCAGAATATATATATGAAGCACATGGTTTGATGCAAGTAAATGCATCTCTAGTTCTTATCAGGAGGGTTAATCACCCCTAGCATCCCTCTGGGATACTCAAAACTATCCTTTTGCAACTTCAATACATCAATGCTAATAGTGTTGACATCAATGGCAACCACATATCAGCAACACAACCACAACATCCAACAATCTCCCCCTTTGGCATTGATGGCAACACATGATGTGAAAAACACCATCAACACAACTAGTTTTTGACACTTACTCCCTCTTAGATTCTGACTCATAATATTTCTCCTCCACAAGGCTCTTCTCCCCAGATAATCACCAATTTTTCACATGACTATTCTCCCCCTTTGACATCAATGGAAAAGATAAGCATTATCTTTCCACAGACAAGCTCCGAACCACATATCTGTACATCTGACTACTCCCTCTGAGTAGTAGCCATAGAAACATTAATCTGGATCAAAATATATCTATGAAGCACATAGATTGGTGCAAGTAAATGCATCTCTAGTTCTTATCCGGAGGGGTAATCACCCCTATCATCCCTCTGAGATACTCAAAAGTATCCTTTTACAACTTCAATACATCAATGCTAATAGTGTTGACATCAATGACAACCACGTATTAGCAACACAACCACAACATCCAACAATCTCCACCTTTGGCATTGATGGCAACACATGATGTGAAAAACACCATCAACGCAGCTAGCTTTTGACACTTACTCCCCCTTAGATTTTGACTCATAATCTTTCTCCTCCACAAGGCTCTTCTCCTCGGATAATCTCTAGTTTTTCACATGACTCTTCACATCAATGGAAAAGATAAGCATCCACAACAACTGAATTTACTAGGCTACAAAATGATGATTCTCCTAAGGAAAATCAAACAAGATACAGGTCAAATGAATCTATGTCAAGGATATTGAGAAAATTGTTAAAGAAAGAGTTGCAAGTTGACAGTGGAACAAATTCATAGCATTGATACTTTTCAAACTTAACTTAACTTTTGGTGGATAAACTAGATACACACAATAATAAACCCTTTAGTCCACAATGATTGATCTTCAATGTACAGAGCAAGACACCTTCATGACCTTGAGCAGTTTAATTTTTAAGGAATCAAAGCTTTCTCTAATTCAGTGTTATTCAAAAATTACACTGTGGGAATGCACTTGCATTCAAGCTCACTACTCAAAATAGAAAGGCACACTGCCTTACAAAGATTTGGATTAGATCCAAAAGAATGAACTGAGAGAGTAGCATCTACTAATGCTTGATTATAGTTCTGGTTAGGCTCAGTATTCGATCTTCTATCCTTTTGATTGATTTTGCACTTCTGCTCTGCTCTGCTTTAACTCGCATCACAAAATGTTTAATGCACAAGTGAAACTGTGCATAATCGCTCAATCACCCTTCTGATAATCGCAACACGCATCGACACATCTTCCATATACACCAAAATGATGTAATTGATCATTTATATATATCCGCGACTAGGAATTTTATCACAATAAGTTAGCTTCAATAAAACTTAAAAATATTTACAACTGTTGGCTCAAATCATGAACAATATTCAATGCACATCCACAACGGTCGGCCACAACTTGGCTCAAACCCAAAAAAAAATGCTCGAACACAAAAAAAATTGAGAAAATAATCCTTGAATATTTGTGACACGTTATATCATCCGGGTCAGTCACCAAACATTGATGAACAAAAAGATATCCAACTGGATCTCCAGACTTGCACACAACTTGATACGAGGCACTAAGATTTTTGGATAACACAAGAAATACATTGATCAACCTCCAATGAGATCCACAACTCAAAATAACAATAGAAAATCTGCATTAGTGATATCAAGAAGGATTGACTCTTATTGGAAATAATGCATGACCTTTTCAATGCAAGTGCATAACCAGGTATGAAAGTTGAAGAAGTTGAGAATGTTGTTGTCAAGTATGGAAACCTCAAGCCCCTCTGCCAATGGTATGGAACTTTTGATGAATTAGGAAAAAGAATTCTTGAGGAAGCAACAATAAAACACATGAATATTTTCAATAAATTTCTGGTTGAAATTATGTTTGGTTTACCTAAGAGTCTGTATGAGGTTTTGGAGATGAGAAGAGTAAGTGTTGATTGAGAGTTGCGTTGATGGTGTTTTTCACATCATGTTTTTCCATTGATGTCAAAGGGGGAGAGTTGAATAGTGAAAAATGTATATTCATCTTAGGGGGAGTTGTATTTTTGGGCTAAGATTGAAAATTCTTTTTGAAGTTTTGAAGTGGCAGTGTAATTCATGTTGGTATTGATCTAACACTTAGTCATTTTTCAATAAGTGTTTCCATCATTGCCAAAGGGGGAGATTGTCGACAAGAGATATTACAAATGTTTTTTGGTGTTGTCATTGATGGAAACCCTAATCGGTGATTGGATCCACACATCATCATTTTCTCATACCGACAAATAGATTGAAGTCAACCAAGGAAGAATAGAGCATCCGACAGTTTTGTGTTCATCAATTCACATGCAAATTTTTTGTTGTTATTTTGAGTTGTGGATCTCATGGGAGTTGATCAATGTATGTCCTGTGTTATCCAAAAATCTTAGTGCCTCATATCAAGTTGTGTACAATTTTGGAGATCCGGTTGGATATATTTGTGTTCATCAATGTTTAGTGATCGACCCAAATGATATAACATGTCACGGATATTCGAGGAGATTTTTCTCAAATGTTTTTGTATTCGAGCATTTTTTTTTGGGTCTGATCCAAGTTGTGGCCAACCGTTGTGGATGCACGTTGAATATTGTTCATGATTTGAGCTGACAATTGTAAATATTTTCAAGTCTTATTGAAGCCGACTTATTGCAATAAAATTCTTAGTCACAGATATATATAAATGATCAATTGCATCATTTGGTGTACGTGGAAGATGTGTCGAAGTGTGTTGCATTTATCAAAAGGTGATTGAGCGATTATGCATAGTTTCACTTGTGCATTAAACATTTTGTGATGAGAGTTAAAGCAAATCAGAGTATAAGTGTAGAATCAATCATAAGGATAGAAGATTGACTACTAAGCCTAACCAGAACTGTAATCAAGCATTAGTAGATGCTACTCTCTCAGTTCATTCTTTTGGATCTAATCCAAATATCTGTAAGGCAGTGTGCCTTTCTATTTTGAGCAGTGAGCCTGAATGCAAGTGCATTCCCACATTGTAATTTTCTTTTTGAGTACACTCAAATCATATTGTGGATTGGCCATCCACTGTGGCTTTTCCCCTAACAGGGTTTCCACGTAAAAATCCTTGTGTTATGGTGTTTTGTTGGTTTGCTTTATGTTCATGCATATTTATTTTGGTTGAATGTTTTAAGTGGTTTAAAGACTAGAATAATAAATTTAATTTTTGCAAAACACTGATTCACCCCCCCTCTCAATGTTGCTTGTTTCCAACAATTGGTATTAGAGCTTTCAAGCATCAAGTTTAATCATTGAAAGTTGAATCTAGGACTATCCTTCTTGTATGATTCCATCTCAGATCACCTCAATCTTTTAAAATTCTTCAAAGGAAACTGCTCTAATACCAATTGGTATTAGAGCAAGACATCTTCATGACCTTTACTATTCCACGTCAACCTACAACTCTTTCTTTAACAATTTTCTCAATATCCTTGACATATACAACCTTCAATACATCAATTCTAATAGTGTTGACATCAATGACTACCACATATCAGCAACACAACCACAAAATCCACAATCTTCAGAGAAGATTATCTTTGATGATAACATAATCTTCATAGATATCAAGAAAATTTTGGATGCTAGAAAAACTATCAAAACACAACTATTCACAACACAATTAAATCTTCACGTGGACCTCTAAAACTTCCAGTGGATAAACTAGATACACTTAGCAATAAACCATTTATTCCACAATGACTGATCTTCAACATACAAAGCAAGACACCTTCATGACCTTCACTATTCCACTGTCAACCTGCAACTCCTTTAACAATTTTCTCAATATGCTCGACATTTATGTATGCTCGAAAATATACATAACAAATGTAATCAAACACCATTATGAAGGATAGACAACTGAGAGGGGGGGTGAATCAGTTGTCATAGAATATTTAAACTTTTCAAACTTAACTTGATCTCAAATCTGATGAATGAACAATAAACCACAAACAATCACATCATAAACACAGAGAACACCAAGATTTTTTACGTGGAAACCCTATTAGGGGAAAGACCACGGTGGATGTTAGTCCATAATATTATACCCTATTAAAAGCATAAAGAAGAATAATGGGAATGCACATGCATTCAGGCACACTTCCTAGAGCTCACTACTCAATTATAAGAGGGCTCACTTCCCAAAGAAGACACACTGTCTTACAACAATTCAAATTAGATCTATAGGGTATGAAATGAGAAAATAACTTCTACAAAATCTTGATTATAGTTCCAATTAAGTACATAAATTCTCCTTCACACTTTGCTCAAACTTCTTCACACTCTGCTCTACAATCGAAATATTTGGTCACTATTCACACACTTGCTCTTCTCTGGCACTTCTTCACTTCTATGCACATTTCACTTTGCAAAAACAACCACTCTTATATATCTGAAACATGCAATTACGTCAACAACTTCATCGGCCAAAATAAAGAATAAAATATAAAACATATACACAATGTCAGCCCAAATTTACAAGTAAATTTTCAATGTGAATCAAACATCGTTGACCACAACATAATGAAGACCTAAAACAATATCCTAGAGTGCACCAAACATTCAAATTTTAGTCTCCAAGGATCCACAACACATCACAACCACCATGTCAGCTAAGAACATAAAAATCCGAACACACAAGAGAAAAATCACCAATCACAAGCACACCGATCAACGCGAACATGCAACAAAGATAGAGAATGATCTAGAAGCATCCACAAGCATCACGAATCATTAGAGAAGCATCCACAACAACTGAATTTACTAGAATCACATCAACTTCAATCAGGAACACTAACTAAAGCCACAGAAAAATTGTCAAAACATAACTGTTCACAACACGATTAAATCTTCATGCGGACCTCTAAAAATTTTGGTGATGTTGTGGTTGTGTTGTTGATATGTAGTTTTCATTGATGTCAACACTATTAGCATTGATGTATTGAAGGTTGTATATGTCGAGGATATTGAGAAAATTGTTAAAGAAAAAGTTGCAGGTTGACAGTGGAACAGTGAAGGTCATGAAGGTGTCTTCCTCTGTACGTTGAAGATTAGTTGTTGTCGACTAAAGGATTTATTTCTAAATGTATCTAGTTTATCCATCAGAAGTTTTAGAGGTCTGCATGAAGATTTAATCGTGTTGTGAATAGTTGTGTTTTAACAGTTTTTATGTGGTTTCAATTAGTGTTCCTGATTGAATTTGATAGGATTCTAGTAAATTCAATTGGTTCGGATGCTTCTTTGATGATTTTTGATGCTTTTGGATGCTTCTAGATCATTCTCTATCTTTGTTGCATGTTCGTGTTGATCCGTTTTCTCATGGTCAGTGATTTTTTCTCTTGTGTTTTCTAGTTTTTATGTTCTTGGCCGACATGGTGGTTGTGACGTGTTGTGGATCCTTGAAGATTAAAATTTTAATGTTTGGTGCACTTGAGGATATTTTTTTACATCTTCATTATGTTGTGGTCGATGGTGTTTGATTCGCATTGAAAATTTACTTGTAAATTTAGGTCGACATTGTGTATATGTTTTATATTTTATACTTTATTTTGGTCGATGAAGTTGTTGATGTAATTCCATGTTGCAGATATATAAGAGTGGTTGTTTGAGAAAAGTGAAGTGTGCATAGAAGTGAAGAAGTGTCAAAGAAGAGCAAGTGTGTGAATAATGATCAAATCTTTTGATTGTAGAGCAGAGTGTGAAGAAGTTTGAGCAAAGTGTGAAGGAGTGTTTTTGTGCTTAACCGGAATTGTAATCAGCTTTTGTAGAAGCTATTTTCTCATTTCACACCCTTCATATCTAATATGAATTGTTGTAAGACAATGTGTCTTCTTTGGGCAGTGAGCCCTCTTGTAATTGAGCAGTGAGCTCTAGGCAGTGTGCCTGAATGCATGTACATTCCCATTATTCTTCTTTATACTTTTAATAGGGTATAATATTGTGGACTAACATCCACCGTGGTTTTTCCCCTAACAAGGTTTCCACATAAAAAATATTGGTGTTCTCTATGTTTCTGATGTGTTGATTGTTTGTGGTTTATTTTTCATTCATCATATCTAAGATCAAGTTAAGTTAAGTTTGAAAAGTTTAAATATTATGTGACAATTGATTCACCCCCCCTCTCAATTGTTTGTGTTCCTAATTGAATTTGATGTAATTCTAGTAAATTCAGCTGTTGTGGATGCTTCTTTGATGATTTGTGATGCTTGTGGATGCTTCTAGATCATTCTCTATCTTTGTTGCACACCTGCATTGATCGATGTGCTCGTGATCGGTGATTTTTTCTCTTGTGTGTTCGGGTTTTATGTTCTTGGCCAACATGGTGGTTGTGACATGTTGTGGATCCTTGAAGACTAAAATTTCAATGTTTGGCAGACTCAAGGATATTGTTTTAGGTCTTCATTATGTTGTGGCTGACAGTGTTTGATTCACATTGAAAATTTACTTGTAAATTTGGGCCGACATTGTGTATATGTTTTATATTTTATACTTTATTTTGGTTGATGAAGTTGTTGATGTAATTCCATGTTGTGGATATATAAGAGTGGTTGTTTGAGCAAAGTGAAGTGTGCATAGAATTGAAGAAGTGCCAAAGAAGAGCAAGTGTGTGAATAATGATCAAATCTTTCGATTGCAGAGCAGAGTGTGAAGAAGTTTGAGCAAAGTGTGAAGGAGTGTTTATGTGCTTAACCGGAATTGTAATTAGGCTTTTGTAGAAGCTATTTTCTCAGTTCATACCCTTCATATCTAATCTGAATTGATGTAAGACAATGTGTCTTCTTTGGGAAGTGAGCCCTCTTGTAATTGAGCAGTGAGCTCTAGGTAGTGTGCCTAAATGCATGTACATTCCCATTATTCTTCTTTATACTTTTAATAGGGTATAATATTGTGGACTAACATCCACCGTGGTTTTTCCCCTAACAGGGTTTCCACGTAAAAAATATTGGTGTTCTCTATGTTTCTGATGTGCTGATTGTTTGTGGTTTATTTTTCATTCATCAGATCTAAGATCAAGTTAAGTTAAGTTTGAAAAGTTTAAATATTATGTGACAACTGATTCACCCCCCCCTCTTAGTTGTTTGTGTTCCTAATTGAAGTTGATGTAATTCTAGTAAATTCAATTGTTGTGGATGCTTCTCTGATGATTTGTGATGCTTGTGGATGCTTCTAGATCATTCTCTATCTTTGTTGCACACCTGCATTAATTGGTGTGCTCGTGATCGGTGATTTTTTCTCTTGTGTGTTCGAGTTTTATGTTATTGGCCAACATGGTGGTTGTGACGTGTTATGGATCCTTGGAGACTAAAATTTCAATGTTTGGTGGACTCAAGGATATTATTTTAGGTCTTCATTATGTTGTGCCTGACGGTGTTTGATTCGCATTGAAAATTTACTTGTAAATTTGGGCCGACATTGTGTATATGTTTTATATTTTATACTTTATTTTGGCCGACGAAGTTGTTGATGTAATTCCATGTTGTGGATATATAAGAGTGGTTGTTTGAGCAAAGTGAAGTGTGCATAGAAGTGAAGAAGTGTCAGAGAAGAGCAAGTGTGTGAATAGTGATCAAATCATTCAATTGCAGAGAAGAGTGTGAAGAAGTTTGAGTGAAGTGTGAAGGAGTGTTTCTATGTTTAACCGAAACTGTAATCAGGCTTTTGTAGAAGCTATTTTCTCAATTCATACCCTGTAAATCTAATCCGAATTGATGTAAGACAATGTGTCTTCTTTGGGCAATGAGCCCTCTTGTAATTGAGCAGTGAGCTCTAGGCAGTGTGCCTGAATGCATGTGCATTCCCATTATTCTTCATTATACTTTTAATAGGGTATAATATTGTGGACTAACATCCACCGTGGTTTTTCCCCTAAGAGGGTTTCCACGTAAAAAGTATTGGTGTTCTTTGTGTTTCTGTTGTGTTGATTGTTTGTGGTTTATTGTTCATTCATCAAATCTGAGATCAAGTTAAGTTTGAAAATTTTAAATATTCTATGACAACTGATTCACCCCCCTTCTCAGTTGTCTATCCTTGTTTTTCCAACAATTGGTATCAGAGCAAGACACCTTCATGACTTTCACTGTTCCACTATCAACCTGCAACTCTTTCTTTAACAATTTTCTCAATATCCTCGACATATAAAACCTTCAATACATCAATGCTAATAGTGTTGACATCAATGACAACCACATATCAACAACACAACCACAACATCCAACAATAATAAGTGTGCAGTATTGTGCTTCAGAGGGCATTGATTTGATGAATGAAATTACTTTTCTAAAGTGAGAATTAGCTATCATGAATTGATAGTTAAGAATGAACTAGTGATAATGTTAGAGAATTAGCTCAATATGAATATGGAGAATTAGTAGAGAATTATACCTCATGGAGAATTAGCTCAATTATTTCAGGATTATCATGTGTGATATTCCATGTTTGTTTTGTATCCTTATTGTTACTGTCGAACCCCAATCCAAATACCTGCAAAACACAATAAACAAACACATTAGGAGATCATATGCAAGTAAGAACAAGGATTCCCCATGAAATCCATTAGCAAAGCTTGAAATAGGAAATGAAGCAAGAATGAAATGAAAGAACAAGAAAGTAAACTAAATCCTATTGAAGACAATGCAAACTCTTGATCCCATGGGGGAATTGGTGCCAATTTAATGTGAAAATTGGCCCTTTCCCAACTCCAATGATACAATGTTGATTGATGATGAAGAGTGATCCACTTGATGAAGACTTTCAATGTGCTCTAAGATGAAAATCTGCATAACCTAGCTAAGATTGGTTGAAAATGGATGAGGATTGCTAAATATTTGAGCATAGTAAGTTTACTCAAATTGTGGATGATGAAATGAGGAGCTTAACCTCTTATTTAGAGAATGAGAAGGTGGAAGAATGTCCAAAAATGGAGCAATGTGGGACTAAGAATTATCCAATGGCAAGATGCTACTTGTCAACATGTGAGTGGATGGAGGATGTGCAATTTTTGAAGAATGTGTGAATAAATGCATATGTTTGAATTTTGAATTTGTTGAAATGACATATAAGAGGGACAGAAGGTGCATTGAATGCCACTTGGCTCAAGGAAAAGGGACTTTGTAATAGGAGTAAATGCCTTGTTGGAAGGACAAAGTTCACTTAGATTTTGAATTCAAATTTGAGGAATATTCCTTAAAAGATGCATTGTTGAAGAAAATAGAGATTTAATAAATCAAATAACTTTATTTTCATGTGCAAGTGGTAAAAGATGGAGGATGGGACATGAGAAGAGATTAAATTAATGAAGGTTAATTAAATTAATGAAGAGATTAAATGATGTGACCTATTTGACTTAAATTTGTGGATTTATTTAAATCAAATACGAGAAGAATGTGATAAAAGGATTAATTAAATAATGACTTTTGATTTATTTAATTAAAAGAGATGATGTTAGATTAAACTAAATAAGGTTTTAATTTATTTAATTTAATAGATAGACTTTAGAGATTTAATCAAATAAAATTAATTATTTAATTAAATAAGATAATTAGATCAGAATGGTTAATTTAATTATCTAGAAACAATAACTTAATTAGATAACCGATTTATTTAATTAAGAGAGGAATATTGATGAATTTAATTAGATAAAGGTATTTGATTAAATAGTTAGACCGAATGATGATTCAGGATGAAACGATGTTAGTGGTTAGTGGTCACGCCCACAAAAAGATTTAAAAGTCACAGCAGAACTAAACCTAGGAATTCGACATTCCAACAGGTGACTCACATCTTCTCATGGTCGTTCATTTACTTTGTCAAACTAGGGGACGTATACTTGAAATAGAGCAGCACAATATGTGCACTAAGAACTAGTTTCCAGTCACCATCTATAGAAAACAAATGCTTAAAAGAAATGCAACGCAAAGCTTTTTAACTTAGTCACAACTCGGCTAAAACAGAAATCATAGCAGCTATTATTAAAGGACAAATTGTGAACTGGCCTTATGCCAAAGGAACAGACACAGGGATGGATTCCCAATGCTGCAAGAACAATACAAGGCTGAGTTTGCATTGAAATCTACAGAAATAGATTCTAACTAGTAATCAACATGAAATGAATAGCTAACTACAACAACTTGCTACAGAATACTTACTAAGAGGGCCCCCTTAGCAAGCATCAACTAGATTACACAAGAAGTTGACTAAAAGCTTCATCAAATTTTATTCATATTCAGAACCAGGATACATCGATTACTCTATTTGAAAATAAAACTTAACACAGAACTCTATTGCTTATTCAACTTAATTTTAACACATACTGTTTCATCCTTGTTCACTCACGCAGGAGGAACGGTTATTTAAATGAAAAAGGCAACTAACTAACTAATAGAGGGAGTCGTGATCATAAATACATTTTGAATCCACGAAACAGATATTCATAAATGAAAGTCTATCTGCTCGATGCGACCCAGAGAGAATATAGCATTACACACTCCCTAGATCAAAGGACCGTTTAAGCTCCTTCCCAAAGATTTGGTCAAAGAGTTATTACTGGAACAACTTCTTCAACAGAGCCGAGATTCTTTGCACTTGATCAGCTTCTGCTCCCTCCAACAACCTGCAATAAGTGACAAAGGCGAAGGAAAGCATACACACAAGTGACACGACATCCATTAATTAATCACACGTTAATCCTATTCCATTATCCAAAATCATAAGCATACATCAGCCATGCGGGAGGTCAAAAAGGTAATTAATAAAGTTGTCAAGCTACATGAATATGGAATTCGTTGCTACAGGATACCACCTGAAAAGTCTTTAATCAACAGGTTTAAACAACTATTAATAAAAAAAGTAAGAGTATCAAAAGTTTCAAACTATGAGCATATTTAAGGCTCATCATTCTGCCCCCTACTTATCATAATGCTAGTCCTCTAGCATTGACTTTCCTTGTTGTTTCCCTAAATTTTTTTGGAGCAACATGACCCTACAGCGAAGTTCCAAACTTGAAGTAAAAACCTCTGGTAAACTGCCATCTTTCAAATCTATGGTTTTTTATTTCTTCATTGATTTCCTTGGCTTGGTAAGGATAGAGCGACCACATTAAAACTAGGGGTTGGAAGGTCAGTGGCATCCATAATTCAAATCTGCTTTGCAAACCCAATTGCATGTACCTTTCTGTTCTCCTGAGTGCTGCTGTGAAGTTCAAAGGGTTGTGAAGCTCTGTCTTTCTTAGACCAACCGTCAATCTCTCCCACCTTGTCTCAATCCTGGAAGAGGCAAGTTTCCAAAATATATATTTATGCTATTTGAACTCACTGTATACCTGTTGTCTGATGTCAAAAAATTTCTCTCTTTCCTCGGCGTGATTCTCTCTATAAGTAACTTCAAACAAGGTTCTTAAAACTATGTGTGGGTCTGAACTCTCAGCTCTTAGAAGAATAGGTTCATCTCTTTCTACTTCCTCATTATTTTTCCAATTGTCTCCCATAATTGACCTCATTTGCAGCCCAAGACATAAGTGCTCTTAGATGGATATCACCTATATAAAGGAGTGGGTTCCATTCAGTTTCTACAGGAATTAAATAACCATGTAAATAAAGTTCACACATGGAGTTTTTCAACCAATTAGGGGCCACTTCATAGGCATCATAGAATTCCTTGGCTATTTCAATATCGGGATCCAAATTTTTGGAGATCCTCATTAGTTTGAACCAAAGAAATTGTTCCTTGAGGCATATTGCATATACTTTGGGTGGCGGCCTACACTCCATTATCTTTCTAGTTATTTTCATCATTTCATCTAGTTTCTTCCACATATCTTGAATTTCTTGCTTTTTCCTTTCAATTTCCCTTTGCAGCTTTTTCTTTTCCTCATCCCATAAACTTTGCTGGACTTCAGTTTTGGCGAAATGGCGAAAACATAAAGTCTGAAATGACACAGGCTTCCACTTAATTCTCAGAAATTCCAGGTATGCAATCAATAGAGTCCTTTTGTACACAACTAAGTTTGTGCAAACTTTAGTGGGCAATGGATTATCATAGGGTATTTTAGGCAGTTCAAGCACACCTTCTTCTTGCTGTAGGACAAAATCCTCTTGCTGCAGGATGAAGCCCTATTGCTGCATGGGAGAAGATTGTTCTTCCTCAGAAATTTTCTCAGCCGCACAAGCCAAGTCATCCAGACTCATCATTTTCCCCTTATCAACATTACTGGGTTGTGTTGCCTCAGGAACAGTAGAGGAGCTTTGTGGAACATTTGCAGACATACCCAGGGAGTTATCATGACCTGATTCAGCAGAGTCCTCCAATATTATGACAGTTTCTGTTTGAACGGAGGTTATAGCAGGCTTAGACTATTTTCTCAATGAACTCCTTCTTGGTAGTTTTTCATAAGGAGTAGCAGCAAAGGATGCTTCCTTAGCAGTCCTCTTCCTAGCTGGTCTTGAAGATCCAGACTCTGTAGGGGAAGAAGATATTGAAACTGGAGTATTAATGGGTGTTGTTGCAGGAGAGACAAAGACAAGCGAAGACTCCGCAGGAGAGGATGAGGCAAAAAGTTTTTATTTTTGAGTATGTGGGTCCGACTCAGGAGTCTGCCCTACCCCAGATGACTCTCCTACAATTGTCTTTCCTTTTTCTCTCCTAGCAGCAGATCTTGTTTACACACCGGTAGAGGACATTGATATAGAAGCTGCAGGACTGGGCGATGCAGGAGTAGCGGATTCTTGCTCTGTTTATGTACTTGTGGACTCAATTCTCATTTTCTTTCTTCTAGGTTGCATAGGTAGCGCCCTAGGGGGTTCAGGCAGTTGAAGACCTTTTCGGGCAGCAAACTCATGTCAGGAAAGAGGTGAAACATCCCTTAAAGATCGCTTAGTCAAAATTTTTATTAGGGCATGATGTGTGACAGAGTTTCCTTTACCCTTTTGGGTTTCGTGTGCACTATTTTGCAAAAGTTTTATCAAGAAATTTGAAACATTCACTACTAGTCCATGTCTCATATGACTTAACGATTTGAAATGATATGAATGTCGCTAAGAGAAGTGCCCTTCACAAGTTAAATACCTGATAATAAAGATGGCATATTCAGAGTATGGATAAGGCAGGGACATTCTTTTGCACCCTTGCTTTGAGATTTCCAAAGGCCCATCAGCTGGTAGAATAAACTCTACCCTAGCAGAGACAACATCCCTTCCAACAGGAAAATTTTCACCAACTGCCAGTAATCCAGTAACTTTTGCAATTATTTCCTCTGTCACAGCCACTGCCAAGCCCCATGCCGTAGCCTCATTTTCTGAAAATATTCTCAAGAATTCACCTGCAGCCTCTTCATCAAAAGAATCAATTCTTAAGAAATAATTTAACCATCCACAATTGGTGAATGCTTGCATTAGCTGAGGATCATGTATCAATGCCTCATGAGCCACAGGCTTGTGCCTCA
Organism: Sequoia sempervirens; assembly: GCA_007258455.2. NCBI lineage: Eukaryota > Viridiplantae > Streptophyta > Pinopsida > Cupressales > Cupressaceae > Sequoia > Sequoia sempervirens. Next base: position 411,266,449 of record VDFB02000015.1, read on the forward strand.
CCAGTTGGCCACCCATGATCAAAAATCCTTAAAACAAAAAATCAGATTGATGCTGAAAGCTTGAAAAAGACTCTTCTTCCTTACTGCACTTCCTTTTCCTTACCAAGAATAACAACTAGACATTTGCATAAAATAATTTTAATAACTACTTAAACTAAGTAGTTAACTTGTTCTTAGGATATGGGTTCGCAATCGTACTTTAGAAAGTATAAGAACATAACTATTTTGGCAAACGTAAATTTGGCACAGGAAAATTTCAAATTAGAATACCCCCACCCCCTACTTAGCATTCAACATGTGTCCTCACATGTGCAGGGTGATAAGATTAAAGCATGTAATTACGACTGATATATACATTACAATTAATGAATAAACAGAAAAAATAAATTATGCGATAATGAAAAGATTTTGCGTACCTTGAATTCAATTCTCGAGCATGCCGTAAACGACAACAGTGTATCATGAAATGATAGCTGGGAGATTGAATGCATGAATGAGGCAGAGTGGCAATATGGATGACGTGGAAGATAAAGGAATGAATGATGTGATAGATGAAAAAAAGGAGAAAAGTGATTTTCTTTTAAAAAAAAAAACTTTATTATGGGCGGTCAACACAATACTTAAAGAGAAGCTACAGGAAAAAGGCCTAAGCCTTTTGCTGTAGGAAGATCAGTCGAAACAAACTTTTTCAGGAACTCTTCCTTTGATGTCGGCTTATGGTATAACCATAGTCGGTGTCCATTAACTAGCAATTTGAAACGGGCTGGATCAATTGTGGCTAGCTGTACTGAACCATTGTCAAACACATTCTCAACTTCATAGGGACCGAGCCAGCGCGTTGTGAGCTTACCTTGGTTTGCTTGATATCTGGAATCATATAGCAGAGCCCAATCACCTGTAGAGAATTGCTTGGTTTTAATGTGTTGATCATTCCATTTCTTCCTTTGCTATTGGACAGCTTATGTATGCTGCAGGGCAGCTTTTCTCATTTCGTCCAAGGCATTCAGCTGCAGGAGACGTTCCTTCTGTGCTTCAGAAATGTCTATATTGAGTTCGAAAGCTGTCCTCAAAGTTTTATGTTCAAATTCAATGGGCAACATGGTTGTTTTCCCATAAAGTAGTTCAAAAGGTGTAAACCTAGTTGTTGTCTTCCATGCAATTCTATAGGCCCAGACTGCTTCAGGAAGTCTATTGCTCCAATCTTTCCTATGGAGTTACACTTTCTTTGTTAGGATTGCCTCAATTTCCCTGTTCGTAACCTCTGCCTGACCATTGGCTTGAGGGTGATAGGGGTTGAACTTCCTATGCTTGATTTTATAGTCATTCATTAGTGTAGTGATCAAATTGGATGTGAACTGAGCTCCCTGATCAGTTACAAGCTTTCTGGGAACTCCAAATCTAGTGAAAATTTGCTCATACAGAAATTCAGCAACCTTGTTATCATGAGCATGAGTCATTGCCTTTACTTCAACCCACTTTGTTACATAATCCGTGCAAACCAGAATGTATGACTTGCCATTTGATGGTGGATCAATTGGTCCAACAAAATCCATTCCCCATTTATCAAAGGGGGTAACTATTACCTATGGATACAGTGGAATTTTATCTGACTTGGTTGGTCTTCCCATATGTTAGCATCTGTCACATTTCCTTGTATAAGCTACAACATCCTTGTGTAATGTTGGCCAATGATATCCTGTTGTAAGAACCTTCATTGATGTTCTTTTGGCTGCAAAATGTCCCCCACATGGTTCATCATCGTAAGCATGCAAGATATCATAAGTCTCATCTTCTCTTACACATCTTTGCATAACTTGATCAGGGCCTGTGTAAAACAGATAATTTGTAATCCATGAAAAGTTAAAACTTTTCTCAATTAACAGTTTCTTTTCTTTTGGGGAGAAGTGAGCTGGTATTCGACTTGCTGCTAGATAATTGGCAATGTCTGCATACCATGGAGTGTGTGTAGTAATCGAAAACAGGTGTTCATCAGAAAACCTATCATCAATGACTTCTTGTTCAACAGGTGCAGTTGTTTGAAGCCTTGATAAAAAAATCAGCCACAACATTAGCTCTTCCTGGTTTATCAATGATTGTAATGTCAAATTCTTGCAACAACAGGAGCTATCTTGCCAACCTACCAGAGATGGCAAGCTTGTTCATCAGATACCTAATTGTTGCATGGTCGGTGTGGACAAATATCTGATAACCTGTGATATAATGCCTAAATTTATTTAAAGCATACACTACTGCTAGCAACTCCTTTTATATAATAGTGTAGTTTAACTCAGGACCTTGAAGGTTTTTGCTGATAAAATAGATAGCATGCTCAATTGAATTTTTCTTTTGGGCTAAGACTACCCCTATGCCAAAATCAGAAGCATCTGCATGTATGTGGAAAGGCAGAGTCCATTTTGGACTTTGAAGAACAAGGGCTTTAGTAAGCAAGTCCTTTAGCTGCAGGAAAGATTTTTCACAGGCCTCTGTCCAATCGAAAGCAGAATCCTTAGTTAATAAGGCATATAGTGGACTAGCAATTTTGTTGAAATATTTTATAAACCTTTTATAATACTCTACATGGCCAAGGAAGCTTCTGACATCCTTTTATTTTGCAAGAATTTGTAAATTCAGAATAACTTCAATTTTAGCAGGGTCAACCTGAATTCCATCCTTGGAGAGATGATGGCCTAGAACAATACCTTCTTGCATCAGCATAAAACACTTTTCACTGTTCAGAGATAAATTTTTCTCTCTGCACCTTTCCAATACTTTTTTTAAATTCACCAGTGCTTCTTCAAATGTAACCCCATAGGTAGTGAAGTCATCCATATAAATTTCCATACAGTCATGAGATATATCAGCAAAAATACTAATTACTGCTCTCTGAAATGTTGTTGATGCATTGCATAGACCAAAAGGCAAGACTAAGTAAGAAAATATTCCCCATGGACAGGTAAAAGTGGTCTTATCTTGATCTTCAGGGATAATTTTTATCTGATTGTACCCACTGTAGCCATCCAAGAAGGAGAAATGACTTTTACCAGACAATGAGTCTAGCACTTGGTCTACAAACGACAGTGGAAAGTGATATTTTTTAGTGGTAGTGTTCAACTCTCTGTAATCTACACACACTCTCCATTTTCCACCTTTCTTAGGGACAATAACTAATGGAGAGACCCACTGACTTTCAAAGATGGGGTAGATAAAACCAGCATCAAGCAACTTTTGAAGCTCATTCTTAACTATTTCTCTGAGTGCTGGATTTATTCTTCTTTGAGGCTGCCTAACTGGTAAACAGTCTTCTTTGATATATATCCTATGAGTACAAATTCAAGGATCTATTCCTTTCATGTCCCCATATTCCCATGCAAAAGCTTTATGCTAATCTTGCAGCATTTTGAGTAGGACAACCTGTTGAGATTGTGACAACTTGCTATTGATATTCAAACAGTGACCTGGAGACAATTCTATCTGCTTAGTGAGATCACTCATAGAATCTACAGGCGATGTTTGTACCTCTTGTGGAAGCAAGTTATGAAAAATTGCAGGAAATTTAGGCAGCAAACTCTCAGAATTCAGTTGTTGCAGGAAACATTGTAGATGACTGCTATTTGGATCAGATGAACTACCCATATCAGAGTTAGACTGCAGAATTTGAAAAAGCAAGGCATCCTCATTCTGAAGTTGTGAGAATGGATCAGTTTGGAGCATCATAAATTGAACCAACGAATTGGCTTCTTCATTTTCTTCCCCCACATCTGGCCAAACAGGTTGGGACAAATCTGGTTGAGGTCTAGCAGGCGGATACAAAGCCAATTATTTTGTGGACTGTCCATCAAAAATAGTCATATCTCCATAATGATATCCTATAAAAGCATCAGCAGTTGCTAACCATGGTGTACCTAGGATAACAAGGTATCCTCCTAAAGTTTCCTTAGTAGATAATATTGTAAAATCAGCTGGATACTCCCAAGATTCAAGAGTGACAATTACATCTTCCACTAGTCCATCAGGTGTGACTATGGAGCTATCAGCAAGCTGTGGGACTGTAGGTGTAGACTGAATGTTTAGGATGTTCAAGTAGTCCATAGTATGCTTGATCATGATATTGATGGCAGCACCAAGGTCAATCAAAACATTTTTTACAATTTGGCCATTTATATGTATTTGCACTACAGGACTTCCAGGGTCAGTGTACTTTGGAATGACTACATTTCCCAACATTATATCAACCAATTTCCCTAAGATATGAATTGTTTGGGGATCCTTTTTCTTTCGTCCAGGTTTCTTCAAACAGGCTCTTTAATAGCTTTTCCATAAATTGGAACATCTTTAATGGCCTGAAATAAAAGAATTTGAATTTGTACATTCTTTAGTTGATCCAGAATGTCAAAAGTGGGTTCTTCCAGGGATTTAGGTGCGGTACTTTGTAACCTCTGAGGAAAAGGTGGTTTATCTTGACTTTGCAAAATAGGCTCCTTAGAAACCATATCAGTTATAGGCATATGCTCAGTAAGATCAGCAGGTGCAGTAGGTTCTTCAGGGGAAGAATCTAGTATCTCAGTAATTAGAGGCGGTTGTGGAGTAGGAAGAGTGGTTTCAGACCTCAAATGGATATCATTAATGTTTAAGGCATAAGCTGGATATTGGTTGGCTTCAGCAAAATACATGGGCTGCTGTGGTTGCTGCTGTTGCTTATTATTGGGATTTGGCAATGGCTGAGCAGGAATAGACATTTGTTTTGGAGGGCCAGTATTTGTGGTAATTGCTGCAGGAGGTGGCATGAGGGCCTAAGGTTGTGGCTGTGGAAGCTGCAAGAACCCAGGGGACTGGTTCTACCATTGTTGAGAACCTCTCCATTGAGGATTCTGGTGCCAATTACCTTGGGGTGGGGTCCATTGTCCTTATGGCTGCTGCCAACCTCCTTGAGGAGATTTCCCTTGAAGGGTCTGATAGTTAGGCCAAGGTAGTTGAGATGTATTCCAAGGTGGTGGTGGTGGTCCATATGTAGGTTGTCATTGGTTATTATAGCTAGAATAAAGATTACCAAAAGTCAAAGGGTCTTGAGGCATACCTTGTCTTTGAGCCCATGGTCTCCTTTGTGCAACGAAGAACACTTGATCATCATCACCTTCTACTGGCTTAAAGTCAGTAGGTAATTGCTTAGCTTTCAAATTAGCCACCATCTTGCATCTGTAGTCATGTTTCTTCTGTCTGCAATGTGGACAGAACTCGGCCAAGATTGCTTCAGCTTCCTCATGTTTCTTTCGAGCTTGCATAGTGTCCAGTTGTGTAGCCATATTATTAATGATATCCTGCTTGAAATCAAACAACAAATTTGTTATCTCCATCCTTGAAACTCCACTGGAAGAAGACTTTCCCATTGTAGCTTGATGACCTCTACCCTTCTTCACATTTGCTGGGGAGTAATTGAGACATATATTCATGAGATCATCCCAATATGCTTGAGTGATATCACCGCCTCCCATCAGGTCCAAGGCATCTATGCAGGTATCATTGATTCCCCTTAGAAAAAGTAATTTCTGAGATTCTTCATTAAGAGTATGGTCTGAATTCTTTTTCAGAGAAAATAGGAATCTTGATATATAATCCTCCAGACTTTCATCTTCCTTCTATTGAATTCAAAATATGTCATCACCTTTACTGCCACTCTTACAGTATTCCTTGTATTTCTCAATAAATTTTTTTTGCATGGCTGGCCAACTATCGCCAACACCCCTTCCCAGACTCATGAACCATCTGAGAGCTCCCTCCTTCAAGGTAGCAAGGAACAATTTCAGTTTGTGAGCATCTGAAGTATAGTCATAACTGTGACAGAGGATATCAAACTCGAACAAGAAGGTCTTTGGGTCTTCTGTGACTAAGCCATAGAACTTGGGAAGTAATGAAGAAGGAATATTCTTAAGGTTGTCATTGTTTTGCTGAGGAGTAATGGGGAATTCAAAACCAGGAGGTCGATTCGGTGGATTACGTGCCATGTTCACCTGACCAAGTATAGGAGAAAATGGATTTTCTTCAGGTTCTTCATCAAATGGGTTGAATAGCAAGTCAGCACACAGATCTTCAGCAAATGGGTCAATATCTAAGTCTCCTTCATCCTCAAATAGGCTATAAGCTAGTTCATTTTTCTTGGAAATAAATGGCAGGTTGGGGAGACCCTGAGCATCTCTCCTTCTATGCATGAAATGAAAATGAATGGTATTTTAAAATAATTTGAAAAACTGACTAAACTACTGCTAACAATGACTATAGCAGGTTCTTAGATTGACACCATCCTCGGCAACGGCGCCAAAAATGGTCATGCCCACAAAAGGATATAAAAGTCACAGCAGAACTAAACCTGGAAATTGGACATTCCAACAGGTGACTCACATCTTCTCATGGTCGTTCGTTTACTTTGTCAAACCAAGGGACGTATACTTGAAATGGAGCAGCACGGTATGTGCACTAAGAACTAGTTTCCAGTCACCATCTATAGAAAACAAATGCTTAAAAGAAATGTAACGCAAAGCTTTTTAACTTAGTCACAACTCGGCTAAAACAGAAATCCTAGTAGCTATTATTAAAGGACAAACTGTGAACTGGTCTTATGCTGTAGGAACAGACACAGGGATGGATTCCTAATGCTGCAGGAACAATACAAGGCTGAGTTTGCATTGAAATCTACAGAAATAGATTCTAACTAGTAATCAACATGAAATGAACAGTTAACTACAACAACTTGCTACATAATACTTACTAAGTGGGCCCCCTTAGCAAGCATCAACTAGATTACACAAGAAGTTGACTCAAAGCTTCATCGAATTTTATTTATATTCAGAACCAGGATACATCGATTACTCTGTTTGAAAATAAAACTTAACACAGAACTCTATTGCTTATTCAACTTAATTTTAACACATACTATTTCATCCTCGTTCACTCACGCAGGAGGAACGGTTATTTAAATGAAAAAGGAAACTAACTAACTAACAGAGGGAGTCATGATCATAAATACATTTTGAATCCGTGGAACAGATATTCATAAATGAAAGTCTATCTACTTGACGCGACCCAAAGAGAATATAGCATTACACACTCCCTAGATCAAAGGACCGTTTAAGCTCCTTCCCAAAGATTTGGTCAAAGAGTTATTACTAGAACAACTTCAACAAAGTTGAGATTCTTTGCGCTTGATCAGCTTCTGCTCCCTCCAACAACCTGGAATAAGTGACAGAGGCGAAGGAAAGCATACACACAAGTGACATGACATCCATTCATTAATCACACGTTAATCCTATTCCATTATCCAAAATCATAAGCATACATCAGCCATGCGGGAGGTCAAAAAGGTAATTGATAAAGTTGTCAAGCTACAGGAATATGGAATTCGTTGCTACAGGATACCACCTGGAAAGGTCTTTAATCAACAGGTTTAAACAACTATTAATAACAAAAGTAAGAGTATCAAAAGTTTTAAACTATGAGCATATTTAAGGCTCATCAGTTAAGATCAGATGTCCAATGTCAATCAATACATTTTATGTGTGTACATTTTTCCCCTCTTTGAAGCAATGCACTCGTTGCATTGGTTCAAAGAATAAACGGTCTCGATCAAAGCCAAAAAAAATTGATTTCAAAATCTTGCCCCACTGTTGTCTGGTGAGAGAAAACATGCCACTATACTACCCCCTTGAGAGATTGGACGAAATTTTTTATTTTTGGGTGAGCTTGCAAGAAAAGAGGACAAGGTTCCCAACAGGTCCAGAAAGGCTCCAGGAGGCCAAAAACATGTCTAAACACAATAAAACGATGTAAAACAGGCCTCAACCGGATAAAAATAGGTTCAAGAGTTCAAAACCCTAGCAGGATAACCAAACAGGGTCAAAAAACCCTAATTTTCAAGCTTAAAAGGGCTCCAATTCATTTTCACACACAACCCTTTAGCAATTCTAAAATTTGAGCTCTGACATTCTGATGAGATGGCACAACGACATCCTCTGATGCACATTTTCCATCAAGTCTGGACATACCAATGACCTCCCGACATTGGGGCACGGGTAAGTGATCCTTGAGCTTTGTTTTTCATTTTTCGCGTTCATTTAATGCTTTTAAACTTAGTTCTTCTGGAGCAGTGCTATATAGCGCCACTCAAAAAATAAACTACACTGCTCGGTGTTCCAAACTGGCTCACCATCGTAGATTGCGCCGCGGCGGTGGAGTTTGGAGTTTGGAAACAAACTTCAAACTCCGACGCTCATGCCCTCACTAGCGGGGTCATTTTAAAGTGTGATGCGACAGTTCTCTTTTAAACTGGAATCTTCCCAAACTGCACTGCTTGGTAGAAAAGTGCATCATGACGGTGCTCTTTCAAAGTTTAGCACTCCAGCATCATAGTTTGCAAATTTCAAACTGTTACACCTTCATAAATAGTGATGCTAGGATGGTTTTTTGGACGCTCAGAATGAAATTTTTCAAAAAATTTAACATGGTGACCTTTCCTGATGCAGGACGCGGTGAGGGAGCTCTATTCTCAGGAGCACAGATCATGGGATATTTTTAGTTACTTGTGAGATCTTAGCGACAAGGAGCAGGATCGGCTACGGGACATGGGCATGTGGTACATTACATACACAATGCCCGTGCGGACCCACCTTGGGATGATGTCAACGCTTGCCGAGAGATGGCACAGTGAGACCTCGTCCTTCCACCTTCCTACTGGCGAGGCCACTGTCACCTTAGAGGACATGTGGCACGTCCTTAGATTTATGATTCATGGGCAGCGTGTAATTTTTGATATGGATGTTGGAAGGGACGCCTGTCATTCAGTCCTTGCCATAGATGAGGTTATGTTCTGTGATGGCCAGATAGAGCTGGAGCACCATAGGATGCTCACATCACCATTTTTTCTAGTGGTTGCAGCGATCATCTCAGATCTTGTTGCCCTGGAGTGATGAGGCCTATATTTTAGTCCCAACTGGGGACTCTGCTGGGAGCGGATGGTCGCGACAGACCAGTCTGTTTTGCATGGGGGCCTGTTCTTCTAGCCTCCCTTTACAAGGACTTACATGAATATGTCTACCTCAATAGCAGAACACTCAGAGCAGGTGTTACACTTCTCCACATGTGGGCATGAGAGCACATCGCCTTTCTCCAGCCACGAGTCGTTACAGTACCGATGGGACCTGATGATTCCCTAGTGTGGCGTTATAGAGGTGGTGTGTCCTTTACACACACGGGCAAGCACGAGATTCCTCACTGGAGGAGGGTCTTGGATGAGATGCAGGTTTTTACATGGCACCCATACCTTGGTCGCCCTGGATGGGCTGATGATGCAGAACATATCTTATTTGCACGCTAGGACCACTTCATGCAGGGGTGAGAGCATACGATGGTGGAGAGATACCTGGCCAAGTGTGTCCAACGTCAGTTCGGTGAGGCACAGGACTGGCCAGATGATGACTATGTGGCCATATTTGCTTGCACTGTATCATAGGGTTCGTGGGGGCGATACATTCCTGCTTCGAAGGTCGTAGATAGATTTAGACAGTTGGTGGCTCGATCGTGGGTATACAATCAGGGGCCTGCAGATCTAGGCATGACACAGGCCTACAGAGATTGGTTTTGGCCACCCCTGTGGTTGACAGTTCTAGGAGCACCCTCCACTTAGCGGAGATCGAGGGGCAGAGGGGGAGGACAAGGATAGAGAGATGGTGTGCAACAGGATCAGTCAGTCGATGCTCTAGTTCAGCCAGTCCAGGGTGATGTTTAGATGCAGGACTAGGAGCAGGTGCCAGCTAGGTAGCAGGATTAGGCAGATGTGCCACCACGAGCTGAGGATGAGGATTAGCCTCACGTGCAGCCCGCATGAGCACAACCAACAAGACAGCCAGATCCCAGAGATGCATTAATTACACAACTGCAGGTTCAGGTTTAGACCTTGATGGCGGAGAGGGATCAGGCCAGGGCCGAGAGCAACCAAGCCATTTTGCAGAGGCAGGCCGCAGAGCTACAGGGGGCCACAAAGATGGGCTGAAGGTAGCAGCTGGAGAGCATGGCAGCCTCCTCCTCTCAGAGCATAGTGTCCCTTTTTTCTTATAGGGAGGTCGTCCAAGAGGCGGACTATTATCATATGCATTATCATCAGACCATACCCAGAGCAGAGTGAGCCCCAAATTACTCGCAGCGGACCAGCCACACACCAGTAGAGGGTCATGGTGATAGGGGCAAGGGCAGAAGATAGTATGGGTAGACCTCACTTTGATCGAGATGATATTTTTGTGCCATATGGGCTCTTTTTTATAGCCCGTTGGGCCTTTTTGTACTCATTTATAGACATGTACAGTGATCTGATTATTTGTACTATGACAGTTACTCGATGATAATATATATATATATATATGAGATGATAATTTTGATATGATGTGATGTGGATCATTTATTTATGCATTTATGGATGGTTCTATTTCTATATGCTATGTAATCATGTTATGGTGTGATGCGATGTATATATGGATGCATTTCTTTTTTATGATGTATGCATTATGAATAGATCTTATATTATGCTATTTATTCATGATATGCAGATGGATTTATATGATATGTAATATGGATGGATGATGATGTAATCTATATGATGATTTATTTATGTTGATGTAAATGATATGCTATGTGATATGAAATGGATAATGTAATATGCAAAATGATATGGAGATGATCTATGGTGTATACGCGAAATGATATGTGAATCATGCTTATATAAAATGATTATGGATGGATGTACGCCTTTTAATGTAATGGATTTTTATGTTCCTATTATGCTTTGGATGTTTATAATGGTATGGAATGATTTATGCAATGAAATGCAAAAATGATTGCGATGTGGTTATTTATGAGATTTTTCTATATGATATGGATGACTGATGGACGATATATATGTTTTTTATGATTTGTGTATGATGCAATGTGAATGCAATGGTCATGCTTTATATGATATGTATTGATGATGTAAATGAGATGGTTTTAAGATGCATGTTAAATGATGATGTAATGTATGTGATGCATTTAATGCAAAGTGGTATGGTGATGCTTTATGCAAAATGAATGTAATGTGGGAGATGACTTTATGATGTTTATGTGATGTGAATATGTATGCTTATAATATGATGGATTATCTATAATGTTCTCATACCTATTATGTTTGATTATGCAGGAGATGGTAATATGAAATGATTATGAAATGTTATGCAAATGAATGTTATGCGATGGTTTATGTGATGAATGCAATGTGATGGGAAAAAGTGGATGTAATGTGATGAGAAAGGGATGTAATGTGGTGAAAAATGGATGTGCTTATTTATGGAAAATGCTTATAATAACATATTTATATGATGATGAAAATGCAATGCATATGTTTCCTATATGATATGTTTATGCAATATGCTAATGATTTGTGGATGCAGGATCGATGACGATGATGACTAACTGTCATAGTACCTTGTTAGCATGATGAGCAAGAAGGGATGAAAGAGAAGAAGACATTTCAACAAGACATAAGATGATGAATATGCAAATGATGATGAATACTTTCCGAGGAGTTAGGATTTTCAAAGGGCCAATTTCCTTATGTTTGATAACACACGTGGTATGATGCATCAAGGTATAGAGAACCAGGATGGTGTTGTACTTAGTGTGATGAACTATGACTTGACAAACAAATAGGAGTATTCTTGTTCACACCTAACATACGCAAACCTTGCTAGGATGCACTTTAGAAGTTTCAAACACCTCGGACCAAAACAAGGAAAGGTATAACCTATTAATGCAATAGTCAACAAGTTGCCCAAAACACCCTCCATACATATCTAACAAAGAAAGTATTCGCCAAGGTTATTTTACAAGAACATCCAACAAGCACAACAGATAAAAGATAATGATTTTTGCCCCATTTCTATTTCTCTAAATCCTCTGTTCGGATATCATCGAGAGGTCCTTGGAATGAGCGCAATAAGATAAGTCAAAAGACCAAGATAAAGTAAACAGACAAGTTGATGTTCTTGAATACCGCTAACCAAAAGGGAATGAGTTTTCAGGGATAAGAACTGAAACGTATTGCCAAAAGATAATGCCCATTGTAGGAAGGATACATCCTAGGACATGTTAGTGGATGGCGGCACGTCATTTCGTTTATCCAAAGTGTTCTTTCTGATAAATAATCCCCATTGTAGGAAGGATACATCGTAGGACATGATGTTATCAAATGACTGAAATGTGATTGATTGGATGAGACGCTATTGACACAAAGAATTGACCAACTTGTTTACGTACTGACTTAGACCTGAGACTTGACATTTTGAGTTTTAATTTTCACCTGCTAGACTTGTTTCTAATTGTTTCACCAAGGGCTAAGGATGATGATCGTTTATTATGAGTGATGTTTATTGTGAGTGCAAGCGAGATGAGGAAGATGGATTTTTTCAAATATTTGGATGCTTTTGGAGTTTTTGCAATGTTTTTGAGGTTGTTTTTGGTATTTTTGAGATTTTGCAAATTTTTTGATTTCTGATTTTTCAATGTTTTGGGGTTTTCTGAGATTTTAACCAAGATACTAACCTAAGGACCTATCCTAGGGGCCTCGAGGGCTGATCAACAGATTATCCTTGCCTACGTTATACACGCAGAGACCACGTAGTTCGACTGGCGACTTGACCGATTTACAGATGACGATGTACATGATGAAATGTCAGTTTATTATGATAGACTCCTAAAGGACTGACCTAAGTGTCTCGAGGGATGATAAAAGATCAACCTTGCCTACGTTCAAGGCTCAGAGACCCATAGTTCAACAAGACGACTCTGTTTTTGACTATTTGATGGACTTTTTGACCTATTTTTGGATTTTGATATGTTTTGAATGTTTTTGGATTTTGGTGATTTTTTTATGTTTTTGGATTTTCTAATGTTTTGATGTTTTTGGATTTTCTATTTTTACGACTTCAAGAATATACATGAATCTGATCCAATGAGAACATGCCCCCAGTGTGATGCAATAGACTACTCCAATAAAGGCAAGACAAACTGACCTTGGGAATGGGCTGAGTAGTACTAGGAGGGATCATGAATACGAGCACAGGACCAAGCTATGGTGTGGATGCGGATGGATGAGTGATGGATGAAGATCTGAATGCGATGGATGATAGGAATGTAATGGATGGATGATGCAGAACAAGCCATAAAGATCCTAGTGGATGGAAAGTGCTTATTTACGCAAGGTGCCTGTTTGCTAGGTTTTCACCAAGGTACTTGTCTAAAGTGCCACCGAAGTGGTTTTCACTAGAGGACGATTTTTCTCTTTACTATTTTTTTATCCTTTTTCTAATATTTTTGGATTTTTTTCTTTTTTTATTTTTCTGTTGTCACCAAGATGCCTGTTTGCCAGGTTTTCGTCAAAGTAACCATTTTTTCAGGACATTTTTTGATTTTTGGTTCTATACCTTGAAAGATTAGGCATAAAAAATTTTGAGATGAGAGTTGTTCATGGGCTCTTACAGAGGTTCCCCTTTGGGTGTTGATAATTGATATGCCCCTGGCTTATAGTTGCTTGTGATAATAAATGGTCCCAACTAGTTGGGTTCAAATTTTCCTTTGTTGTTCGGATTTGGGACATTCTTTTGATTCTCCTTTAATACCAATTCTCCAACTTGGAATGTTCTGCTTCTGATTTTCTTGTTATAGCTCCTCTTCAGTCTATTCTGATAGACTTGCAAATGATTTAAAGCATCTATACGCCGCTCATCCAATAGCTCTAGCTCATTCAATCTTGATACTCGGTACTCTTCATCTGTGATGAGGTTTTGCAGTGATATTCTTAGTAACGAGAGCTCAATCTCAATGGGAGTACTACTTCTGATCTGTAGACCAAGGAGAAGGGGGTGGCACATGTGGGTGTGCGGATGCTGGTTTGGTAGGCCCAGAGGGCGAGATTGAGCTGCAGATGCCAGTCACGACCTGCGTCATTGACTGTTTTCTTGAGGATCTTTAAAATAGTTTTATTTGTGGCTTCTACTTGGCCATTTCCTTGGGGATAGTATGGGGTGGAGAAACGATGTTGGATTTTGAAATTTTCACACAAGTTGCAGACATCCTAATTTTTGAATGGTGTCCCATTATCTGATATAATGGCTTGTGGGACACCATAGCGAAAAATGAGATAGTTCAAGATGAACATTGATATATGCTTCCTAGTTATATACTTCATGGGTATGGCTTCCACCCACTTGGTAAAGTACTCAGTGGCGGTTATGATGAATATGTGGCCATTAGATGAAGTGGGAGTGGTTTTTCCAATGAGATCGAGTCCCCACTGCGAAAAGGGCCATGGTGTGATGATGGGATGAGGTTCTTGAGCTGGAGCATGGATGAGGTCCCCATGCTGCTAACATTGTAGACACCTTTTGACATAGTCATGTGCCTCTCTTTCCATTATAGGCCAATAATACCCCATCCTCAAAAATTTCTTGGCTAGGGTCATTCCACTCGAGTGCAAACCACAAATGTCGTTATGTACTTCAGTTAAAGCGGTCAATGCCTCCTCAGCATTTAAACAGCATAATAAGGTTCCCTCTATGCTTCTACGGTATAAGGTATTTCCTAGGATGATAAATTGGGATGCCTTTTTGACAAAGGTTCATTTTAAGGTTGAGGGTAAATTGGTAGGTATGACCCTTATTCATAGATAGGTATAAACGTCATGGTACCAGGGATCACTGGGAACAACGATTTCACACACAAATTTTGATTCTGGTACCTCGAATGCGGGCACGAAAAGCTTCTCTACCAAGAATTTATGTTTTAGAACGTTGCGAGGAATGTCCAGTAGGGATCCAATTGTTGCCATGGTGTCTACTGCTCTATTGTTGGCTCTAGGTATCTACTCAAATGTGTTCTTGATAAAGGATTCCTTGAGAGTCTCCACTAGTTTTTTGTATGAAGTGAGCTTATCATCCTTAGTCTAGTATTCACCGTTCACTTGGTTTATTATCAATTGAGAATCTTTGTATACCCTAAGGGCCATGATGTGCCACTGCACTGCTATTCTAAGACCTATGGTTAAAGCCTCGTATTTTGCAATGTTGTTGGTGTAGGGGAACTTCAATTTATAGGACCTTGGTATGCAGTCCCCTTGTGGGGTAATAAAGAAGAAACCAGCTCCTGATCCATGTTGCATGTATGATCCATCAAAATAAAGTTTCCAGTGCTCGGCTATGTTGAGGTTGAAGATGGGGTTTGGAAACTCTAAGATGAGAGGATTCTCTAAATAGATTGGTGCTTCTGCAAACTGATCTGCAATGACTTGGCCTTTAATTGCTTTCTTCTCTACGTATTCAATGCCATACTCTGATAGTATCATGACCCATTTATCCATTCTACCAGTGAGCATTGGCTTTGATAGTAAGTAATTGAGAGGGTCAATTTTGGCGATGAGTTTTCTTTTGTGTGCCAACCTGTAATGTCTGAATTTTTGTGAAGCAAACACTACTGCTAAACATGCTTTCTCAATGAATGAATAATTTAACTCATGCCCAACCATTGTTTTGTTGATATAATATATGGCCCTTTCTGTCTCATTTTTGTTGTGTTGAGCTAGGAGAGCACCAAGGGCTGCTGTTGTTGTTGACACATAGAGAATTAATGGTTTTCTTGGGATTGGTGGCATTAGGATGGTTGGTGTAAGTAGATATTCTTTGATCTTATTGAAGGATTCTTCACACTTGTTATCCCACTTGTACGCTACTCCCTTGTGAAGTAGGTGAGAGTATGGATTTTGTTTATCTGCCAGTTGTGCTATGAATCTTTGGATGGACTGAAGCCTGCCTTGGAGACCTCTCAATTGTTTCAATGTTTTGGGTGCCTCCATCTCAAGGATTTCTTTTACCTTTGTTGGATCTACCTCAATACCTCTCATTGATACTATGTATCCTAGCAACTTTCTCGATTGTATGCTGAAGACGGACTTCTTTGGATTTAATCTGACCTTGTATTCCTCCAGTCTATCAAAAATGGCACTTAAGGTTGCTATGTGATTCTTCCTCTTTTTGGATTTAGCTAGTATGTCATCGACAGTTTTATGGATCATGTCATGGAAGATTAATGTCATGGCCCTTTGGTATGTTGCTTCTGCATTCTTCAAGCTAAATGGCATCATATTCTAGTAGTAAGTCCCCCATGGACAAGTGAAAGTTGTTTTATGTTAGTCTTCTTTAGCAATCATCATCTAGTTGTATCCTGAGAAACCATCCATCAAGGAAAGCATTTCGTATCTTGTCGTCATATCTACAATCATGTCAATGTTGGGAAATGGGAAATCATCTTTTGGACATGCTTTATTTAAGTCCCTGAAATATGAGCAGATTTTGATGCCCCCATCAGGTTTTGAGACGGGAACCAGGTTTGACACCCATTCTGGATAATCTATTGGTCATACGAATCCTGCATCTAATAGCTTCTTTAGTTCCATTTTGACTAGCAGGGTGATCTGAGGGTGCATTTTCCTAAGCTTTTGTCTGATGGGATTTGCTTCAGGATATACTGCTAGATGATGAACTACAATTTCTGGATCGAGCCATGGCATGTCTATGTAGCTCCATGCGAAGTTAACTTGTCTCTCTCTTAAGAAATCTGCTAGGAGTTCTTGTTCTTCTGATAGTAATGATTCCACATAGAATGTGATGTGTGGGGTCTCCTATGTTCCTAGATTAATTGGATTGCACTTTTCTACTAGGACTATTGATTTTTCCTGATAAATAGCTCTGAAAGGAGGATTGAATCCCCCATCCTCAAGTGCCTCAGAGAGGTTTTCATCATTGGATGCATCCTTTCTTTTTACTTTTTTCGTGTCAGAGAGTGCCATAGTGTGTTTTTCTCTCAAGGACTTAGATATTATTCTTAGTTTCTCACTTTTGCGATTGAGGGATTCAATCTTTTCCCCATAATAGGCATGTGTATCTAGCTCAATGATGAATCCTACTTTTTTATCCCCGCATGGAATGTTATCCTATAGTCCCATGAATTCTGAGAGTGCCTCATCATTTTTTAATGTATCAAGAATTGGTGGTCCTCGTTGGTCATAATCGATGAGTTGGGGGTAAACTAAGTGGATTTCATGGTTTTGATGGTCTAACGCAAAGGATAAGGTGCTAATCATGAGAAGGGTGGTATCCTCGAAGAGCCTAGGTAGGTTGGATATGGGATCCTCATCATCACTACTACTACAAATGTCAGTTATGTCAAATTTGAAGTTGTCTATGACAACCTATAGATATGGGTAAGCAAAGTTCGGTTGCGGCCTGTTGAGGAGGATTATTGACCTTTCTAACTAGAGGAATTTGGCCACGTATGGTTATACTCGGAGGGGTACATCTGAGGCCAATATTTCTCATTCGCGTCTCTAGAATGATAGGTATTATAAGCCTGTTGTCATTTTTCCCAAGTCTTGGGTTTCTATCATAGCCCATTGTGAGCATCATTTACAAAATTTTGCTTCTATCATCCATTGGTAGATCGGCTGGTAGTCTACTATCTTGGTATAGGAGATGAGATGGGTCCTCCTCTATGACTTCTTGGCTAAGATCTCCCCAACTTCTAAAGTTGGGATAGTCTTCAAGAGATGTTTGAGATGTGGAGGCTTCATTTGCTTGCAGATGTCCTCGTGATCTGGGAGATTGTGGTAACTCTCCTACCAGAAAATAATTTTTGGGAATCGTGTAGTTTCTACAACCATTATCCTAGATGATGAGTTTGATATTAGAGATGGTGGGGATGGCGGGAGTGGCAGGGGTCTCTCTCGCAAAATTGGATGCGAGAGTGGCTGGATCAATGTATGGTGTTGATGGGCCTTCATCATTTTTAGGCACTTGAGGTATTTTGTAGTATTTTTCCTCAAGGTTCTTGCAGTAGGAGAATGGCTCAGGATCTCCATGGACGGTGACCTCTTCTCCTTCATATGTGAATTTGACACATTCATGGAAAGTTGATGCTACTGCTTGCATTGCATGAATCCATGGATGTCCTAGGAGAATGTTATAGGGTAAGTCGAGGTCTAGGACCTGATAGGTGGTTTCCATGATAGATGGCCCTGCTTGAATAGGGATTTTGATTGTGCCTTGGGACACTCTTTCATGATCATCATATGCTCTGATTGTAATACCCTTTCCTTTTTCGATGGAATATTTTGCTATTTTTAACTGTTTAATGAGCTTGAGGGAACAAATATTCAAGCCTGCACCTCCATCCACCAAGACTCACTTAACTTTACTTTTCTGCACTAGGCCTTCTAAGTGGAGTGCACGGTTATGAGATGGTTGAGCAGGAAAGTCTTGGTTGGAGAATGTAAGGAGGTTTGAGGTAATGATATTGTCGACCATAGCTTAGAATTGTTCTGCATCAAGATCTGCGGGGATGGTGGATGAAGCCAATGCTTCCTCAAGGATTTTCTTGTGGGCGGATGAGATTTTTAATAAGTCCATGATGGAAATCTATGTGGGCGTTCTTTTTAGCTAATCAAGGAAATTGTACCCATTGGGAATGGATCTTGAATTGGACGTGAAAGTTTTGCTTGGTTGAGATGATCCTAGGATAGTAACTTTTCTGCCTATTGTGGTGACTCCACAATCGGCTTGAGCTCCTTTGATAGTGATTTTTGTGCAATATTCATCTAGGGAGGCAACGACAGTTTCAAACACATGATTCACGTTTGTGAGGGTGCCTTTTCCCTTATTGGTGTTATTGCTCCCTTTATTGTTATGGTTAGGCATTAGATTCGTGTATATTTTGAGATTTTGATTCCCTGTTGGCTATTCCACATTTATGATTCTTTGATCGATGAGATATTAGACTATGTTTTTAGTCTCATGTAGTTTTTTGTATTGTGCCCTTTGATTTTGTGGAAATCGCAGAGTTGATTCTCATTGTACCAAGGAGGTTTAACATCTGGTTCTTGGTAGTTCTCATAGGTGGGAATCTTGATGAGGTTTTCATTTAGTAATTTATTCATGATGACTTCAAGTGCTTCCTCGAGAGTGGTGTACTTTCACTTGGTGAAGTTATTGTTTCGATGGGGAGGTTTTCTTTGGTCATTGATGTTATTGATTGCTTGGTTGTTGGGTTGTTGTGTTATTGTGTTCGCTTGATGATGGTTTTGGGTTTGTTGTTGAGGTGCGGGTGTGTTCTATCGAGGGGAACTAATGACAACTTTGGCATCAACAACACCATCATTGGTAACATTTTTGTTTCTTTCCCATGTGCAAGGTTTTTCATTGTAATTGGTGGGTGGGCGATTGTTCTGTTGTTCAGGATATGAAGTTTGTCCTCCTAGTTGTGTCATAAGGGCTCATTCGATGTTGAGCGCCTTGGAAATCAGCTGGTCATATGTGGTGATCCCTTGAACTTTGAGATGGAATTCCAAGAGGTTTTCAAGGTTGGATATGATGGTGCATACTTGTTGTTCCTCGGGCATGACCCATTTACTCCGATTGGCCTTGGATCGCCATCGTCGTAGGAATGAAGCGAATGATTCATTCTTACCTTGTTTTAGAGCTGAGAGTTCCTCTAGACTAACATCCATGGTGATATTGCATGCATAGTTTTTGATGAATGTGTCTATGATTTCTTGGAATGTCTTGATTCCTGTAGGTAGGTGAGAGAACCATTTCATAGTGTGGCTCAACAAACTCCTCGGAAATAGCCGCATCAAATAAGTATCATCATACGCGACTTCCATGCAATGAACCTAGAATTCCCTGATGTGATCTTTAGGGTTTCCTGTCCCACGATACCTATCGAATTTAAGGATCTCAAATCCCTTCGAGAATGGTTTCATCACAAGGCCCCTTCAAATGGATAAGGACACAAGTTGCTAGATGTTCTTTTGGTTCGCCTTGATTGAAGGTCAAGCACTTGTTGCGAGAACAACCTGATTTGTGTTGTCACATCGTTTTGTGGATCAGGAGGTGGGATGAAAGTGTTTTGAGATGGTTCACTTGTGGATGTGATGGGTGGATTGGTTGATGTGTTGATTGGTGGTATTTCCACATTTTTCTGAGCCATGTATGCTTGCACTTGCTGCTGTATAAACAACACTTGTTGTTGGTCTTGTTGTTGTTGCACTAGGATTGCCTATTGCTGAGCCTGTTGTTGTGCTCGTTGTTGCACCAACAACGCTTGTTGTTGGGCTGCTTCTTTCTGCTTTTGGTATTGTTTTATTGCTTTTTCATATGCTTGTAGTTGTGTTGCTTATTTTTGTGCAAGAAATTGTGCTTGTGCATGTGCTTGATATTGGGCGTGCGCCTGAGCTTGAGCTTGAGCTTGTGCTTGTGCTTGTGCTTGTGCTTGTGTCGCTTGTGCTTGTGCTTGTGCAGCTTAAGTGGCTTGTCATTGTTGTTGTTGCAATAAGGCTTGTGCTTGTGCAGCCTATTGCGCATGTTGTACAATTTGGATAGCTTGATCATCTTGTGCTGCTTGAGCGGCTTGTTGGGCAACTAGTTGTGCGGCTTGTTGAGCAGCAAATTGCGCGGCTTGTTGAGCAACTAATTGTGCAGCTTATTGAGCAGCTAATTGCGTGGCTTTTTATTTTTGTACTTGCAAGAATTCCTTTTGATAAGCTTGTTGAGCTGCTTGTAATGTTGTGCTATATTGGCTTGATATATTGGACCTTGGTGGTGGTGGGGGCGGTGGTGGATTCGAAATGGTGCTTGTGGTGGTGGTGAGTGGTGATGTTGTGTTGGTGGTTTGAGTGGTGAATGGTGCAATTGATGTGGTTGGTCCTTGAGAGCCCATGCTTTGAGATGTTAGGGGGTGGTTGATGATGTCGTGCTTGCTTGTGTAGTTTTCATCTGTTGTTGTGATATTGATGACAAGTTTTGAGAGTTTGGCATGATGTTTTGATTGATTTTTGGGATGTTAGTTTGATTTTGATTGATATTTGGTAAAGGTGGGAGCCCCAAGCCAAGTAGTGGTGTGGATAATGGTGGTAATGGCAAAAGAGGTAAAAATGTGAGGGATGTGATCTCTTGAGGAAATGATGTGGTGTTGAAAATTCCCCCAAGTCCGAACATGTCACCTTCTCCTTGCGAAGTTATGGGGAGAGAAGTTTGGGGTGTTGTGTGGAAGGATGATGATGATGGATCATTAGGATCATGGAAAGTGAGAGGGGCATACTTATGTAATGGATTTTGGGGTATGTTTTGTTCCAAAATGGTATTTGCATCCAAGTCTTGATTATTAACAAGGGGGTGTGTTTGAATGGAATTAAGAAATGCACTTCCCTTATTAACATTAGGTTGAGTTGGAGCAAAAGATGTTGTGATTTGCAGGATGTTTTGAGTGATGTTTTGGGATGGGGGTGTAGATGAGATGGGGAGTGTGGATGAAATTGGAGGCATGACCTCCAAAGATGGTTCCACTATAGAGTTCACATCAAAATCAGAAGGTAATTTGGCCCCTTGTTTTGCTAGTTCGAGCATGTATAGTGAAAGGTTAAGCCTTATCATGATATTGATGATCTTATGGTTCTCCAGATTTTGTATCATTTCGGTGATTTCTTCATGTGACATCGCAAAGGTAAGATCTTCTTCTTGGATTTCCTCTTGTAGATTTTGTGATGATGAGAGAAAGTTAATCAAAGGATTGCTTGATTCAACAGGATTCATTTCGGAGTTTGTTTGGCTTAGGTCACTTGAAGCGGGTGTTTCTTTGTCGGCTTCCATGTTCTTCTTGTGTTGAGATCTAGTCTGCACCATAAAATAGGGATCAATTTTTAAGAATATGGGAGATGAATCTCTAATTCTTTGGATTGATATATCTTTAGGCACAAAAGAGAAAATTTTAGGATGATTCCAAGATCAAAGGATGATAATGATATGGATGTTACATGGATGTTTGATGGATGATTGGAACTCTTGAGAAAATCTTTAAGGGTATGTTAAACTTTTAGGACTTGATTTAGGATTGATTTGTTTTGGATTCGGATTTTGGTGAACTCATGAACTCTAAGAGGTTGGATGTTGTCCTAGAGTTAAATCATTCACAAGATGCTAATTTTTCTAGGTGTGAGAAGAAGGATTCATCTAAACACTCCCATCCAAACAAGATGATTTTGATAATAAACTCTTAAATCCCTAGATGTTGGATGTTATCAAGGGATGAATTTGTTCACAAGTTTTGATAATTTGATCGAATATGTGAAGAAGGATGCATCTACACACATTCAATCAAACCAAGTGATTTTGGATTGATTTCAAATGATTTTCCCAAAGTTTAACGTAAAGAATTTTTTCAATACTTTCAAAGAGTTGATGATGAGATGATTTTTGTTTTGATGTTCGAAGATGGGTGGGGGTTTGATATTGATCCTAGGATGTACCTAAAAAGATGCTTTGTTTACTAGACCTCGGTATTGAAGAACATACGATACTTCTAAGTACATCTATAACTAAGAAGTGGTTCAAATTGAGCATACATTTCTGGATTGTTCAAAGGAATGAGTCTATAAAACCTTGTGAATTTTTTTCTTATTTTGATATGTTGCTTTTGATTGCACTTCCTAATGTATCTCTTGATGACCTTCCGAGTGTGACTCCTAAATTTTGAACTTTGACTCAAAGAATTTCGTTTTGGAATTTTGACTTTCTTGGAAATCATGAGGTTTCAACACATGTGAGAGCCAATTTCGTCATCTTTTCTTAGTGACTTTGTTTTACCACAAACACTTCTTTGATTAGGTTTTCCAAACTAGATGTCCAATGTCTTAATTTCTTCGAATCCCACAACGTATGTTGTGTGGAAATTTGATGAATTCAAGGCAAGGGTTTTCTTATTGTTTATCTTTAGTAGGAAAATTGAGATGTAAGTTCAAGTGTTTAGAAACCTCTATCCCAAGGGCAAGCAATAACACATGAATTTGGTCAATTGTATTTGCCTCCTAAAGGGTTTGAAATTTTGATGATGATGTTAAGTGTTTGTTTCCAAAAAAATTTGAACAAGCAAAGCGTTTTGTCACCAAGAATAAGCACAACCCTATGGATATGAAAGACAATATTTGTTAAGTCCCCACTTGGAAAAGTCCAGCTACGCTTATCTTTAGCGAATGGTTAGATGCTTGACCCCATTGGCTCCCCTCCATGGAACTCACTTATACAGGGCAGTCAAGAATCAACACCCATGAAACTCCAATGGCATCCTTTCCATTTCTACTAAAAGACCGTAAAAGTGTGGGGCGGCTTCAAAACGATCGTTCTTGCACCAACAAATAGATCAAGGATTTTGGCAATTCTAAAACATGGGTTTTAATTAGGACTTTCCCTTTGTAGGAGTTGACCCAATGTGGCGAGAGACCATTGCTTCCCTTCTCGTCAAAGCCAACCGCATGATATTGGAATTTATTCCAACACCCACATTTATATCCCGGCTGGAAATACTCTTGGGTTCAGAGTGTTACCGGTTGAGTCGTTCCCTTGGGTGAGTATTTTTTCCCCAATGCAGGCCCTCTAAGATAAACAATAGCGAGTAAATGTATTCATAGTTTGATCAACCTTCATTTAGAAACAAAGGGAGAACATATGCAATAGATTTACTCACACTCGCACAAATTTTTCAAATTTAAACCCAAATTGAAGTGTGTATGGGCAATTATTTACGCAACTTAATGTCACCAAAAGCCTTTTGATTCTCAAGATCATCATGAGGCACGAGAGAAGTGCATACATCTTTTGATGATATTACTTTGTGTATGTAATTGCAAAACAATGTAAACACTTGTTTATTTTAAATCCTCAAAGCAAAAGTGAATTCGTTTTAAAGCACCAAAGTAAGTGTGACAATTTTCCTTCTTCAATTTTTAATCCCAAAACAAACTTTAGTAAAATTGAGTCCTAATGTTATTTTTAAGCCTTTTTGTAACAAGAATTCAAAAGTTCTTTTTAAAGCCCAAACAAAATTAATAAATCCTAAGCATAAAAAGATGACAAATTTTTCCTTAAGAGGAATAATGAATCCTCCAAGAGTGTTCAACAAACACTAGAGTGTTTAAAAACACTTGTTTTTGTGAAATGACATCATCATGCTTTTCTTCCTTTTCGTCTTTGAACGATCCAACCTACAATAAAATCAATTATATTTTGCAAAAATAGAGGTCAAAAAGGTAGAAAACATACAGAAGAACCATAATTTGAAAAAAAGCACATGCTACAAATAAAATTTCACTTTATACTCCCCTCCAGCAGTGCAATCCATGAAGGCATCGCAGTTTGATTTCTCCAGCGGTGTTATATAGTGTCGCTTTCCAGTCAGCATCACTCTGCATCCAGCCCAGTGAGCATGAATGCGTCACACTTTTTTCCAACGGCGTAGTTTGGGTTTTTGAAAGATTCCCGTGGGTCAAACAGGTTCAGCGGCGCAGTTTGGAATTCAAATTTCTAGGGCGGGAAGACTAAGGCATTACAATTTGAATTTTTAGCTGTCCTATATAGCGATGTTGGAGAACCAACGGTGCTAAATAGCGACGTTGAGCTTCCAGCTGCAAAGTTTTCCTATAGACAAAGAAGAACACGTAATTTTTGACAAAAACGTGATTAAAATGTGAGATTGCCTTGCTTCTAGTGCCAAAATGTCAAACCCCAATCCAAATACTTGCAAAACATAATAAACAAACACATTAGGAGATCATATGCAAGTAAGAACAAGGATTCCCCATGAAATCCATTAGCAAAGCTTGAAATAGGAAATAAAGCAAGAATGAAATGAAAGAACAAGAAAGTAAACTAAATCCTATTGAAGACAATGCAAACTCTTGATCCCATGGGGGAATTGGTGCCAATTTGATGTGAAAATTGGCCCTTTCCCAACTCCAATGATGCAATTTTGATTGATGATGAAGAGTGATCCACTTGATGAAGACTTCCAATGTGCTCTAAGATGAAAATCTGCATAACCTAACTAAGATTGGATGAAAATGGATGAGGATTGCTAAATATTTGAGCATAGTAAGTTTACTCAAATTGTGGATGATGAAATGTGGAGCTTAGCCTCTTATTTATAGAATGAGAAGATGGAAGAATGTCAAAAATGGAGCAATGTGGGACTAAGAATTATCCAATGGCAAGATGCCACTTGTCAACATGTGAGTGGATGGAGGATGTGCAAGTTTTGAAGAATGTGTGAATAAATGCATATATTTGAATTTTAAATTTGTTGAAATGACATGTAAGAGGGAAAGAAGGTGCATTGAATGCCACTTGGCTCAAAGAAAAAGGACTTTGTAAGAGGAGTAAATGCCTTGTTGGAAGGACAAAGTCCACTTAGATTTTGAATTCAAATTTGAGGAATATTCCTTAAAAGATGGCTTGTTGAAGAAAATAGAGATTTAATAAATCAAATAACTTTATTTTCATGTGAAAGTGGTAAAAGATGGAGGATGGGACATGAGAAGAGATTAAATTAATCAAGTTTAATTAAATTAATGAAGAGATTAAATGATGTGACCTATTTGACTTAAATTTGTGGATTTATTTAAATCAAATATGAGAAGAATGTGATAAAAGGATTAATTAAATAATGACTTTTGATTTATTTAATTAAAAGAGATGATGTTAGATTAAACTAAATAAATTTTTAATTTATTTAATTTAATAGATAGAATTTAGAGATTTAATCAAATAAAATTAATTATTTAATTAAATAGGATAATTAGATCATAATGGTTAATTTAGTTATCGAGAAAGGATGACTTAATTAGATAACTAATTTATTTAATTAAGAGAGGAATATTGATGAATTTAATCAGATAAAGGTATTTGATTAAATGGTTAGACCGAAGGATGATTCAGGATGAAACGATGTTAGTGGTCAGGATCAGATGTTCAATGTCAATCAGTACATTTTACGTGTCTATAGTTACTACTTTGTCCTTTTTGTTTTTTGTACCTTGGTTGACAGCTAGGGCATGTGACTTAGAGGATTTAAGAGTGTCCATCTGGATTAGCTTATCTTGTTCATGTGTGAGAGAGATAGCAAAATTATCCAAAGATTGCATAGTGATCTGTGTCCCAAGTGCACCCTTAGTAGCATAGAAGGTAGAAACAAAAACAAAATATTTTGAACTTAGTTTAGAGAGAATACTAAGAATCAGTTGTTCATCTTTCTTATCAATACCACATTGTTTTAACTGCAGCCTTAGTGATTTCAATTTAGTGAAAAAGTCTTGAATTGTGTTGAAATCGCATGTACTTAAACTAATTAGCTCATTTTCCAACATATGACCCCTCATTGAATCTTGTGTGCCAAACAGTGTTTCTAGCTTTTTCCAAATTTTATTTGGTGAATTCAAAATCTCAATGTGGAATAGTAAATTAGGAGAAACAGACAAACACAATGTTCCATAGGCCTCATCACATTTGTTAAACCACTTAGGCTTATCTTCATCTTTAGCACGTTTAGTTTCAAGTCCCATTGTTATCCTATGTAATCCAACTTTCCTTAAGTAGATTTTCATGCGTGATTTCCACTCAAAGTAGTTGTAAGGAGTTAATATGGGTATTGTTGTTTGATCCATGATAAAGAAATGTAAAAAAGAGATGTTGAAAAGAAGAGAACATACACAAGACAACCCCCCCTTTTAACTCAAAGAAAGAACCCCCCCAAGAAAATATGATTTGGAACTTTATAATCAATTTATTTACAACTTCCACTAGCAATAATACTTAGTGGTTTTGATCTCAATGCTTTACAAAATTCTCACACATTGGGTGTATGTTGAAGGTATAAAATTGGAGTTAATCTCAATGAAACTAACAACACCACTGTGTTCTACTTGAAAAATCATGCACTTTCAAAAAAAGAATCACCTCAATCCGAGATCGTATGAGAAAATTATGAGTCTCTGAAGTTCCCAAAATGAGAACTGTGTAGTGTCACGGGTGAGAATCTGCAATTTCTGAAAAATCACTACATCAAAACCAAAAAATGCCTACAATAGTGCAAAAAGCATGAGAAAATATCCCAAATAAAAAATTGTGCTTGAGAAACGGAGCCAGTATGAGTGAGAACAAAGCATTTGAAAACTGCCTTCAAATCTGTAACTGTCAACAGAGAGGGGGTATGTTGAAACGTTGACTTTTAGTTTCTGCAAAATATAAAACCTGTATGCAAAAAATAGCAATGACCCATATGGTTTTTTTCTGCTGCACACAAAACCCAGATGGCGGATTTTCTTTAAATTGTACAAAAATGTAGATCTAGTGTAAAATAATGCTCTTAACAGCAAAAAAATGACCCCAAAAATGAAAAAATGGTTTGTAAAGGCTCAATCAGCTACCTAATTCAAGCAAAGGCATGCTAAAACCTACAATTTTAACAAGATCTTCATAAATCCTTTCAGATTCTTCAATCATTAGAAAACGTAAGAGAAGAGTGCACGAGATTTTGAAGAAAATTGCAACAAAGCTTATTAGCCCCCCAAAAACTCTCAAATAAGGAAAATACAATCTATATTGCACTAGAACAACTCTAATACCATGTTAGAATCTAAAAAGATGAATAACCCAGAAAACTAGTGCAAATAAATAGATATGAAACTGTGAAAGCAAATGACACAAGATCAAAATAACAACACAGAGTTAGTCTCCACAAGAGTAATGCAAATGCTCCAGAAGCAAAATAGCATTATGAGGATGTTGTTACATATTTTTCGCCTCAGCTCAAATAGGGGAGCTGGCTGATTGTTTTTTAACATTAAGTGGAATTGCAGATTGATTTTTAAATGTTGTTTCGCATTACTTTGTGCATTGAGTAACAATTATGCATTTAAAAGAAGAATAGAGTTTTAGAGTGGCTTTCAGATGTTGCAGATTTAAAAGAAATATAGAATTGAGTACATGAGCAAAATAGCATTTCAGATGCTTTTATTCATTTCATAAAGAACTCATATTTTTACAAGGCTTCATTTGATTTCACAATCAAAATAGTATTACAACATTGCATGAAATGCATTTTCTTTTCAAATGAAAAGCAAAGAATTGAAATCAAAAATCCACACAAGGCGTGGATGTAACTGTTACAACATATTGCTAATAGCACATTGCACTACTGAAGATGCAAAAAGTAAAACACATAAGTGACGGCATAATCTTCATTGCCTGATTATCGACGCTTGATGTTGAATGGTGCACCTCGTCATCTCGAGCTTCATCGACCTATAAGAGGAAAAGAGGGGTGTCAGTGGCTCCGACTATGATGTAACTTATATGATGCACCTACAATAGTACATCATACTATTAGCAATGCATTGAAACAATTAATCAAGTGCAGTATGAAAGAAGTGAACTGAAGGAGAAATAGCAACATCATAATCATTGTGTTCCGTTTTTATGCTAACACTGTTTGTTTCCTTGTGCAGGTATAGGTAAAGTCATGAAGCTAAACATTATTCGAAGACCAAGCATGTGGAGTAAAACGGGCTCCCACAAGGGTAGAGCTCGGCATGCTGCCCTATTCATTAAATGGGCTGATTTTAAAAGATACTTCATCTTATACATCGAATGAAATGAAATACAACTGAAAGAATAAAACAGAGAATCCATCAAGTAATGAAACCAACTGTGCATTCATAACGATCAGGGTTGCTTTCTGAAGGCTATAGGTGAACAGTGAGTTTAGTTCACTAAATAAATTCAACTGAGCACAATTACATCAGATATTGCTGAATAAATCAAATGTCATGTAAGCTTCAATTCATCAATTCTTTCTCGGATAGTGAACAGGCATACATTATGCCTTAATGTTTTGTTTTAATTTTCATCATCAAAGAGAGCAGATTTTAAGAGTAGTTTGTACGGTGAAATATAAAAGTGCATGAAGAGTACCATGTTGCTCAAGAATACAAACACAGACAATGCATTTGAGTATTGAATGAATTTCTAGTCCCAGTTGACTGATAAAGTAGATATTGCATCATGAATTGTAATAACAAAGTGATCATTCCAGTATGTTAAGGGGAGAGTAAGTTTTGCCTTTCCAGAATGGTGCTTCTGAAGTTATCAGTTATGCATGTGAACTGGTAAATAGAGATGATTCATAGTGATGCAATTTTTCATTTTAACAATCTCTACAGAGTTCAAAAGAAGGTAGAAGTTGCTATGTTAAGATTAAGGAGTGTCAAAAAGACATTGAAGTATAAGCAGAATACAAGCATGGAGATTCTCCTCTTCACAATGAACTTATACAGAAGCCTTCTCAAGGTATTACATTTTTTCTGCCATGATTCTAAGTACTTGGAGAGTATTCTCAGAATGTACATTAGATGTTTTTCTTTTTAAGGGTAGTCTACAGCTCCATGTCAAGGACAGTTCTGTGACGGGAGGTCAGATGTTTTATCAAAAGGAAAAACAATTATGAATCAAGCTCAGGTGTTATACAACTATCAAAGTGAGTTACAGAAATGCCAAAACGGAATACCGAATAATGTGAGCCAAAGAATATGGACAAGCACACATATTCTTATTGTTCCATCATGTTCCTTTATATTTCTAAAAGCATATTAAAGCAAACAGCAGTGATGCAAGGAGTTGTTTTCTTTTGAGATGTACAAATGTTAAGGAGGTTAAAAGTAAAGACAAATATTCAGGGTAGCCTTTTGTTACTAAAGTGAAAGCGAAACATCACTGGTTATTTGAGTCAAATCCTAACAGTAAATACAAGCAAATATACAGTTTTATCACCATTTCAATTATCTTTTTTCTGAATACACATAGCCATGAGGCTTTACATTTCCAGTGCAGTGATACCCAAGTGAGGGTCTATTATAAATGGCAAGATAAAATGAAAAGGATGGGGGGTCGAGCTCTATCAAAAAATAAGAATATATGCTTTTGTTTTGAAAATCTCCGAAACCCATGATATTATTTTGTTTTAGAAGTTCAGAATAAGGTTCTTGTTCTAGGTCGAGTTCATATTCATAAATGGATTTATAGTTTTGAACCTCAAATACCCACATGTGGATCTGTTTTAGAAGTGCAAGAAATACAATAATCTATGATACCCTTATGGGTTTCTCATAAAAACAACAGTAGACTACAAAATATGAAGATTTTTGTGCTAATTCAAGCCTCTGAGGTAAAGAAAATATAGTTTCTTTGATAATTTTAAACACCGACTTTTAGAATATACAACAAATGCAAGTTCCCTAAGTTGGGTCAAAATATAGAAGGAAGAATATGCAGTTTCATTTTGATTTCTATGACACCCATAAACGGATTTACACTCAAGAAGGTATAATGATCGATTTTATGTTCTAGGTCGAACCCAGAATCTACAAAGAAATGCTTTTACAACACACATCTGGCGCGGCTTGAGCATGGCCAAAATTCATAAACAAAGAGGAGATTCTTTAAGCCTCTAGAAGACAGATGTTTAGCAAAAGAAATTACCAGTCCAGATCTGTGGAAGAGCAATCTAGCCGTGGCCAAAAGCTTCAAAAGGAGTCCAGAAGACAATATTTTGAGCCCTTAGAGGACGGCTCAACTCCCAATATGGGTCGAGTTCACAGAGATATAAGTGCAAGCACAGAAAATGCAAGACAAAAGTATTAGAAATGGTGGTAGTCGCGGCCTCAAGCCATAAAGAACAAGAGTGAGAAGTCGTGGAACTATGACAGGAAGCTTACCTTGTGTATAGAAGTTGAAGACAGAACTTAAGCAAGCTTTCCCACAAAGCTTTTAGATGAACATGAGCTTAACAGGTCGGCCAAGCGTGACAATGCACACGAGTGTAGAGGAAATCAGGAATGAATATGACAAGCCGCGGCCTTAGGGCCTTTTTGTTATTCCAGAATGAAATGAAAGAACCTCAATACTGCAAA
The DNA here is from genome assembly GCA_007258455.2 of Sequoia sempervirens. Taxonomy (NCBI): domain Eukaryota; kingdom Viridiplantae; phylum Streptophyta; class Pinopsida; order Cupressales; family Cupressaceae; genus Sequoia; species Sequoia sempervirens. Next base: position 411,297,353 of record VDFB02000015.1, read on the forward strand.
ACAAAGCTTACTCACTAGAGGTTCAATTATCAGAAGAGTGTAGTGATGATTCTCATGGCACAAGCTCGATCCCAACCATCATGGCGGCACTCCTTTCAGCCAGAGTCCAGGTTCTTCAAAATGATGAGTATGAAATGATCATTTTAGGGTTTGACCCTGTTTTGTTCATGCCCTGATGTTAGCCGACATTATAATTGCCTTTTGTTTTTTTACCTTTTGATAAAGCACATGGGAATTTTATGTTAGGTTAATCCTTGTGATGTGTGATTAAAGTCTAGAGTTTAATATTTGGGGATGGCCGAAATTCTTGTGCTAGGGTGATGTTTTAGGTTTTAGAACTTATTGTTTTTGCCTTAGAGAAATATGGGTTTGTGCCTTAGGTTATTGTTTTAAGTGAGGAGCAATTAAGGGAGAATTATGAATACCCTATGCCAAAGGTCAATATCTTTTTAGGGTTTTATTTTGGGATTGATTTTACAAAAATCAATAAAATCAAAGGCATGAGGAATGATTATGTAATATGTTTTTTATGATTTTTGTGAAAAATCATAACATTGTAATGGAGGGTAAGAAGTTTTTTCTTTTTGCAAAATATTTTCAATCTTTAATTGCAAAAATAGACAAATTGTAAAAATTTGAATCTTGTAAAGTAGAATCATAAAAGCAATATTCTATCAATTGCTTTATGTTTTCTTGCTATTTTTAGCAGATCTTTTATTGTCTTTTCCTCTTGGTCGGATTTCAGACCTATCTTGGAGAGATAGGGTGTTTTTTGAGCTTTTAAAGCAAGATTAGCCTATTTTTAGAGGCTTGACTGTATGATCATAAAAGCATTATGCTTTTTTTTCTTTTTAGCAGTTTTTGAGACAGTTAGAAGTCTTTTTTCCTTGAGCTTTTTCTGAGCTCGGATTAGGGTTTCTTGAGAGCTAGGTTTTGATAGACTGTCTTTTTCAGCTCTCCTCTCTGGGGAAAGTTCATATCAGAGTTCCTGCTCTTATGCATTTTTTGAGCTTGTGAACATTGTACTCAGTTTTGACAGTTCCACTCCATCATTCAATAAAATAGCAGAGTTTCCCTTTCTCAGTTCTTTTTCATGACTTGTAATAGTAATTTGTTTTGTTCTGTGATTTAAGTCTATTGGATCCTTTACTTTTCTTACTATTGTCAAGAGATTTGCAGGAGTTGAATGCTAGTTCAGGTTATGCCTTGTGTTATTTTAACCTTTGCATAAATCATTGTTGAACTACATGTGTTGTGAGATTGTGGGAATTTAATTTTAAAGAGTTGGTGAAAGTAAGTTATTATCCGGGTCTTCTTACAGTTGATCAATATTTTTAGGGTAGAATTTCAGTTTTAGATTTTAAATCCAGTTTATCCTTCTATCCTTTTTCCTGGAAAGTCACTTAAAATAGAATTCATCATTCGGAGAACCAGCTCACTCTGGAGATTCCTCTTTCGTGCAGATCACCCACATCTAAAAGAGGTTTCCATGTTTCAGTAGTTTGCTGAATATTGCATTCAGTAGGGTGCAAAACTATTGATAACATATGCAAAAGCAAAGACATATTCAGCTTGAGAATTACAAAGGAAATTCCTTGGTTATATAGGCCAAGGGGATAGATAGATGCAACTAGATTATGACAAGTGTTGGCATCCTATGAGGTGTGACAACTCATGTCATTAAAGGCTCAACCACCTTATCCCATTGTAAAGTTAAGCTAGTGTGAAGAGGACTTTAGTGGAGAATTAGTTAAGAATGAACTAGTTAGATAAAGTGCCCCTTTCATACTTACAAGGTGAGTATAAATACTCACATAATATAACCTAAGCAAGCTTAATTAAAGTGTAGGAAAAACCTAGCAATATAGGAAAATAACCCAACTAGGAATTAAAACCTACACTAACAACTCTCTGTCTGACCAAACCCATTTTTGTTGTCTGCATTGAGGAAGTTAAACCCCCTACTCAAACCAATATCTATCTAGTTGAGTCTAAGGGACCCAAAAGGAAAACCCCTTCAGGGAATACTAAAGCCCCCAAGCCTAAATTGTCTGCCAAAAAGAAAAAGGGGAGTGTGGGGCTTCCTCAGTCGAATGTTGCCGCTGGGCTCTATGAGGTCAAATCTGCCCTTGACAAGTCTGATAACAAAATTGCAGACAAGAAAAAAGTGAAAGAAGGGAAAGGTCTGGTGGAGCCACCAGCTACTGACTACGATTGGAAGAATGTGGTGGGAAGAGACTCCAAGGGGGATACTATGGTTGTTGCTATGGTGGAGATAGGGGTTGAAAATACCAGCATTAGAAGATCTAGCAGGCTAGCAAAAAATAGCAAGAAGGTGTAGATTAAGGAAATTTCTATTGATGAGGAGCAGTTTGCTAGCAAGGGCAATCAGAATGAGGAATGCACGGAGGAAGAAGAGGAGGAATTTGTTGAAGGTCCTAGCCACTTTTCTAACCTCAACAAAATGCTAAAGGAAAATTCAACTTCCCAGTCCTCTGAACCCCAGGCAATGGAGCAAGAAGACATAGCAAAGACTACAGACAAAGGGGAGGATCATCACATGTTACTAGAGCAAGTGGAGAAGCTCGAGAAGTTCACTAGTCTGGTTCAATTCACTGTTAAGATGGTCCACCATGCAATTGGCACCCTTTCTACTATTCTAAAGGATGAAATGGATAAGAAGGATATGGAGGAATGCCCCAACTAGGTTGGGGAGGATGTTTTTTGCCTCCTCTCTCAAAATTGGGAGAATGCTAGCTAGTTCGTTGTTGTTGTGTCTTGTCTGTTGGGTTGTTTTTTTGTTGGTAATTTGTCTGTTGTTACTATGTTTTGTTTTGGTGGTTTTTGTTATGTTCTATGGACCTGATCCTTTTTGGCCCCCGAGGCTTGATGTGTAAAGGGTACAACACCCTGTAAATGTTGCTTATCTTATCAAAGACATTTAATATCTCCTTGAATAAAAATATGTAAATCATCTTGTATTTATACATCATTTAATTGTTGTAAATAAATTGACCTCGTAATTACCCACCTCAATCAACATGTAGCAACCATTTTACTTTTTACACACTATAATAAGATTAAAATATTCTATTATTTAATTTATTTTTTCCCTCAAACGCTTATATCACATGACAAATAATTAAAGGCTTCAAACATATTTAATTTCATCCATGCCCAAAGCTTATTAATTACTTTTCCATTTTCATCATTATCCTTTTCCACCTTCTTTAATTTTTGCATATATCCTCATGCATATCCACCTTTTCCTAAGTCATGTTTCTCCTATCAAGAGCCCATCCATGCCCCATTTCCTTGCCTACCCTCTCAAGGGGGGATCCATACCTTATACCTATTTTACAATACTCTTACACGTGGTTAGAGCATTCCTTCAAAAAAAATTGTTATTTTTGTTTAAAAAATCATTATATAATATCATCTCAAAGAGGGGAAAAATATAGACACATAAAATGCATTCCCACATTTCCACCATCACCACACCAAGACTATTTGTTGGAAGATTGTTGGAATTTTTGTTTGTCATTGAGAATATTGGTGGATGTATGGTAGATGATGCTACTATTTTTTGTCATTGATGTCAACATTATTCTAGTATCAACATTGATGTATAGATAATGTCTAATAAGCATGATTGAATGTAGTGATGGCAACCCATTATATCGATGCAATTTTATTGGTCTAGAAAAGACCAAATATTTGTAGAATTGCTTAAGTCCCAGAGTACAATTTCTAGTGTATAGTGAACCAATTTTGAGGTATGCATTGCTTCGCTGTGAAGAATCTGGTTATGCGGTTTTGAGGTAATTTCAGTACATGTTGGAGGAATTTGAATCCAAGGTTTCACATATTGAATCCCTTCACAGTTGAAGTTGGAGTTGATAGAGTATCGCTCTAGATATGACAAAGTTACAGTGATAGAGTACCTAATTGGAATGCTCTACATTCCACCATGGATGATTATTATGGTATGTGGTTATGAGGGAGTGTTTACAGATGTCAGAAGTGTCTTTTTTCAATGTTGCAAGTGCTTTGGAGGTACGCGTGTTGAAATATGGATGAAGAGTTGGTTCATTTCATTGTTGCTTCACAAGTGGCGCCGACCTAAAGGGTCTGAGGTCGTGTGGAATTAAAGGATATGTGGATTAGTCTTATGAGAGTGATTGTAGGTTATGCCAACCTATTTTGATTATGTATATGTTTTGGTTTGTGTATTGGTTTTTTGAGCCAACCAATTACAAGGATGCACAATACATCAATTAGGCTAAACCTAATTTATGTTTTTGTTAGAAGTGATATATATACAAGGTTAATTCCTTGTGCAAAGAGTGTAATGTAATATGTGAGATATGAAATAATTCAATGTGTGAGAGATTTGGTGCAAAGAGATGTAAAGAGGTTGATAAGTTGTGAAGCATGAAGTGTGTTAAGTCACTTTATAGGGCTTAATTGGAACTATCTTCAGCATATTGTAGATGTGTTGTATCAGTTCAAATCTCTGGAAATGAGCCACCTTTTCTATCTTATTAGTGATTCATTTCTTCTATTCTCTAGATAGTGAGTCCTCTTGACAGTGAGTCATTCTATAATATCTTATAACTAGTTATAATATATTGTAAGCTAATCCTCACCATGGTTTTTCCCTTTTTGGGTTATCCACGTAAAATTTGGTATTTTTAATGTTCCTTTCTATTATTGTAAGTTTAATGAGATGCATTGAATGGATGTTTAAAGTTGATTAAGTTAATGAATTTTAATGAATACTAATTCACCCCCCTCTCAATATTATGAATGTTCAACAATTGGTATTAGAGCTTGGTTCCTTCAATTGGTTTGAATGTTGAGGTAGATCTTGGAGGTTGAACACATGGCTACAAGGAAGTATCCTATTCCTTTTGAAGAGATAATCCCTGAAGGGTTTACTGAAGAAGATTGTGAAGTTGGTATGGAATGTGAAATCAAATTAGCCCTTGATGATTTGGATAAAGTAGAAGTTGAGAATAGAGATCTAAAAAAGGATCTTAATGATGCAGATGAATGCATCAAGAAGTTGAGAGAGAAACTCAAGAAGGCTATAGAAAGAGTCAAAGAAATAAATGAGCAGCTCAAGAAATCAAATGAGACTATCGCCAATTTGAAAGTGCAAGTTGAAGAAGAAAAAAAAGTTGAAGACTACCTAAATGCCAAACTAAAAGATAAATCTAAAGAATGTTCAAAGCTTGAACAAGAGATTGTAACTTTAAGATCATATTTAGAGAAAACAAGGATTCAAGAAGAGATCTCCACTTCTTGATGAGATGATTGATAGATAGAAGGCTTCTAAGGACAAAGAAAGATTAGGGTTCAAGAAAGGAGAAAGTTCAAAGGCAGATCAGACCCCAAACAATGTTGAGAAGAAGAATGGAAAGAAGAGCAATGTTAAACAGGTTTGGAGTCAGAAGAAAGATTTCAAAAAGCCTCCTATCAGACAACCTAATGCACAAATGTATTTATCTTTCAATGGTTACTATTATTCCTACAATAAGTTTGGACATAAAGTTGTAGAGTGTAGAAGAAAAATAAAACAAAATGTTCAATCATTTCCCAATCAATGGTATACATCCAATAGATTTGGTCATAGAGCTAGTGAATGTAGAAATCAAATGATGAATGGTGATAATAATGGCATGAGGTTTTAATATTTTAATTTCTATTTTTATACCTGCAATGGATTTGGGAATAAAGCTAATGAATGTAGATCTAAAAAGGATAGAAGTGAGCTTGTTCAAAAGGGTGTCACTTGTTATAAATGCAATAAACTAGGACGCATAGCAAAGTTTTGCATAAGCAAGAATTTAAAACCCTCTATTTCACAAAATAAAGTTGATCCAACCAAGAATGTGGATCCAATGGAGATGAAGGAAATGGACAAGATTTGGAAGAAGAAAGAATAGAGAAAAATGAAGAATGAGTTTGTGTCAGCTCCTGGTACAAATGTTTCCTCTAGAAACTAGTTGAAGAGCTTTGGCTCAGGGGGAGTTTTATCATAAAATCATTAAGCCATACCAAAGATATGTTGTTGATGCCTTCATCATGTTGATACAAGGTGTGTTTTGATCTACTCAATCTATTGATGAAATCGTCGATGATAAATCTCTTCATGCGGGAATTTGCGAAGAGATTTAAGGTGCATGTGATGATACAACTAGGGTTACCAGCTTTCTAACCTAACTTCAAATCAATGCAATAAATTATTTTTAGGTCATCCAAAAGGTGTTTATGAATGATTTTTTTTGTAAAACAAGGTGAATAAAGCTTGCAATATAAACTTTAATTAACAGTAATTACAAATATGAATCCAAAGATTAACCCTTAATATGAATGTTAGTTCAAAATCAAAACAAGAAAAGAAAACCATAACACATGAGACCATATTTATATGGAGAGAGCACTAAGGGAAAAAAAATCCACCACAAAAAGAGAACGACAAGTATATTACTAATCCAAAGGAGATTACAACAGTAATACACTTCTCTAAATAACTTTATAGAATCTAGTAGCACCCTGTTACCTACAAAACTGAATGAATAACTTTAGCTCGCGGCCCCCATTTATAGAAAATTGTGGGAATGAATACCACGATGGTATCTATAGAGGAGGGGGAACGGATGCTCTAATACCCCAAGTCACGAGAGGGTCCTAAGCAATTGGCTGCCCTGATCTACCTCAAGCTTGCTAAATGATTCAGAAAGGTTAAGATGGTAAGGTCAAAAAGGAAGAGCAATTTGCTTGATACTATCTTTCTACTAACTTGGATGTTTCAAAGAGTCAAACGAGTTGATTCCAAGAGTTTAATTTGTGTCCCAGACAACTCACTACTTAAGGATGGCAATGCAAGACATAGACTCCAGTGTAGCATGTTGGTGTCTCAGTGGGATGTTGGTGTCCATAAGGATAGGGAGTGTGAGGAATAGATAAAAGCACTAGAAAGAAATCTAATAGACAGACCAATAGAGTTTTATGTAATGACATAATGTAGACAAAGTACAAAAATGAAGTATAACAAGAAGAATATTTTAACTAATCTATCTTTGAATTGACAAAGGAGGTGAGAAGGTGGTACTGAACTCCTTGCAACGTGATTCTTCGAAAAACTCCAACTGAAAAATCACCTACACACACAATACCAAGGAAAAATGTTAGGGTTCTTTTTAGAGGACTGCCTTAGCTAGTCCCCCACTTTAGTGTTTCCACCTCCACAGATAGCCAGATAGCAACGATGTAGAGAAATATGATAAAGAGATACATAGAAATAGAAATACCAAGAAATAACACAAACAAGTATGCTACTATGCAAATATGATGATGCAAAAGTAAGTGTTAATGGTAGATATCACCTTCACAGCCATGTGATCTCAAGGAAAGTAGAGGAAGGAACGAGCTAGCAAGTTCTCCAACACCAACATTGTCGCAACAATGGAGAGGAGGATATAAGAAAGTAGCAGCTTGCAACTACATTGGAGCTTGGGACTGTGAAGATGGAGCTGAAAATGAGTGTGTAGATTGAAGCCAACAGTGAATTGATCCAAAAAGTGTCTAGAAGTAGGAATGAATGGAGGAATAGATAATTTAAAAGGAAAAATGGAGACAAAGGAGTCATTCTACATCGGTCAAGGGAGTAGGAGACATTATGATTCATGTCCAATGGAGAAACATAGCACCTCTATAGATTCCATAGGTAAGAATCTTGTCAAGATAGCAGCGCAGCTTGTGGACACCCACATGGCACATGCACATCCCTAAAAAAATTCCTCCATCAACACGAAAATAGTTTATTTGGTGGATAGGGAAAGGTGGCGGATTTCAGGATTGCATCATCAAAGTTACAATTTCTAAGGTGAAGGGTATGAAAATGGGGAATTTGCAAGGGGTGCAAATTCACGCCATTACATTTTTCCCCCACTTTAGCGAGCATATGCGTTAGTGACTGCGAGGTAAAGTAGAGAAAAATCTAAAGAGCATATACCTGAACCATCAAGAAGCAAACTACAATTTGACATGCTCAGACGTGTGGAAGAGAGAAGATGGCTCCATAGGTACTCGGTCCTACGAAAAAGTGAACAAAAGCTCTATAGGTGCTCAGTCCTACAGAATTGGCTCCACGGGTGCATGGTCCCACAAAAGGTGTATAAAGGTCCTATAGGTGCTCAGTCCTATAGAATGAAAGCGCTTTACAATTGCTCAGTCCTACAAAATTAAAGTGCTTAACATGTGTGCGGTCTTGTAAAGAAGGCACCACAGGTGCTCAGTCCTAGGGGGCAGAAATGAAAGGATCTGTAGAGTCTGATTGGACCTTACAGGTGCTCAGTCCTACAAGGAAAGATTGATGAGGTGCTTGATCCTCCAAGCTTGATTGTAAAATCAGCTTCATAGCTGCTAAGTCCTGCAAAGCAACATGTTAATCCGTAGACAAAACATGTTAGGAAAGAAAAAGTCACGTAGACAAACAGTCATATATTAGAACAAGTGATTGAAGGAGAAGCTTTCAAATGGGTCACTCGGGAACCCTTTAAGATTGCAAGGGGCTTGCGCAAAGGGATACTCCATTTGAAAAGTAATGACATTTTCTAAGATGATCCTATCATCAAGGAATCTTTTTGAAAGATTCATTTTCATCAAGGAATCCAAAAAAAAGAATGGCCCTCTCAAATGTGAGTTTTTGAAAGATGCACGAAAGAAGGATATTTCATCAAGGAAAATTTATCTTGCCAAGATCTTTGAAGATTCTTGATGAAAACCTTTTGGACATCCAAGTTGGGAAAAGGATAAGAAATTTGTGAAAATTACACTTGATAGCGAGCTATGAAATCAATTATCTTTTCATGTTCTCCTTTCTTACATTAGATGAGATCTGAGAAAGTCAACTTTGGCCTGATGTTTGCCTGAAATTGTCTTAGAAACTCATTCACAAGCTGATCAAATGAGAATATAAAATTGTCAAGTAAGGAATAGTACTATTGAAGGGTTGTATCCTTAAGAGACCTAGGAAACAACTTAGCCATAAGTGCATCCTAGTGGAAGATAGCATTGAATTCCAAAACATGTGTTTGTGGATCTCCCTTACCACCAAATTTCTCAAACTTTAGAATCTCCATCCCTTGGGAGATAAGGGTATTTAGAATTCCTATCGACAAAGGACTATGATGAAAGAAGGGTTGAAAGATGGGTTGAGAGGTGGCCTGGGGAAAGTTCGCTAGCTAGTTTTACATCTAGCCCATGTTTTCAACAAGGCATTCAAAACAAGATTAGACAATGAGACAGGACCAATGAAACCATCACCAAAACCATCGTGACTACTAGACCCACCAACCCCTTTTCCAGTAGAAGCCCCACTGCCCAAGCTAACACTAACCCCAAGATTATCGTCGGGAGCATTAGGAGTAGTAGAGATAAACCCCAAAGGTACCTTATTTACTTTGATGACAAGAGGTGCTTCAAGAGATGTGGTTGAAGGGCCTATTTCAACCATGTTCACTTACACCCTTGACATTGATATTTCTATTTGTCTCTCAGTGGTTTCAAGTGCAGGTCCTTAGATAGCACTTGATATAGGGTTGTATAATGGGACATGAGTTTCCATTATTTCAGTAAGGCCCTGGAAAAATTCCAAACCTACCTGGTCATTATCCAACATATGTCTTATCTCATTGACCACCCTAGCAGCCCTAGTCATGATTTTTTCTTTCCCCAAATAGTTCCCAAATTCTAGAAGCCTTCGATCCAAGGAAAGGAGTTTCTCTACAATAATCATGAGAGTTTCATCTTCCCCCATAGATGAGATCATAAGAGAAATAGGAGGGGTAGGGACATGTGTGGTTTCTCCAAAGAAATTTGTATTTGTTCCTAAAACTACCTCATCAAAAGTGGGAGTTGTGTTGACCTTCATAAAATCTATCTCTAAGTGTTGCACACTCCTTCTAACAACGTGCATAGAGGTCATAGATTGAGTCGTAAAGCTCATAAAGTTTTACAATGTACAAGTTTGTAACACACCTCAAACATAAGAGAAGAACTCTTAAAACAAAGAAATGCATTCAAGAGGTTCACATCAGGTTCACCAAAATATAGAGAAGGGGGACCCGCCACCTCGAGACTCCAGGTCACAAGAGAGTCCTAAGCAACTGGCTACCCTAAACTACCTCGAGTTTTCTAAGACAATAGGAAGGGGTAAGATATTGAGGCTGAAAAGGAAGGACAAATGGTATGTTTCTTTCCTTCTACTAACACCAAATTCTTATGGGGCCAAAAGAGCCAATTTCAAAGGTTTGACCTGCTTCCTAGACATCTTATTGTCTAAGCATGATAGCACAAATGATGGTCTTCAGTGTGGTGTGCTAGCATCTCTATGGTGTGTTGGATTCCATATGGATAGAGATCTAGAAGACAAATTGAAACTCAGTGAAACCTACTAACTATCTGACAAATAAGTGTTTATGCTATGATGAAATGCTTGGAAAGTACAAAATTGAAAGCATAATGAAAGAAATGTTATAACTAAGTTATACTAGAATAGACAAAGAGAGGGCAAGAAATCGGACCTCTTTACCCACAAGTCGAATATTCAAGTAGCTCTACACGAAAACACCTACACACACAAGACCAAAGAAAATGTTGGGGTTTTTTTTAGAGGATGGCCTCAGTCAGTCCCTTGCTTTGGTGTCCCCACCTCCATGGACAGCCAAATAGCCACATAATAGAAAATGATAAAGAGATAGAAAGGAAACCACCAACAACAAGTATGCTATGTAGTAAATAAAATAATGCAAAGAGCAAGTAACAAAGGAAAACAACCACCTCCACACCTACAAGCACTCAAGGAAAGTAGTGGAAGGAGAGATCTTGCAAGTCCTCCAACAACAATGTTGTCGCAACAAACAGAGTGTGGGAGCCAAGAACCAACAGCTTGCAACCAAGAGAATGGTAGTGTAGAAGATTGAAAGTTTAAGAATGGAGCTAAGAATGAGTGAATTGATCAAGAAGCATGAAGAGAGCGAAGTAGAATCAAGGAGTGAAAGAATGAGATGAAAGAGCATTTGAATGAAAAAAGGGAGGCAAAAGACTCGTTTCTCATTGATCAAGGAGCCAGAGACATTACACTTCATCACCAATGGAGAAACGTAATGCCTCTATGGATTCCAAAAGCAGGAATCATGTTAGGAGGGCAGTGCAGCGCACAGACATCCATGTGAAACACACACATCTCCAAAAGGGATTTCTCCATTGACGCAAGAAAAAACTGCCAAATGGATGGAGAAAAGTAGAGGATGTGGAATTGCATAAATAGATTTTCATTTTCTAAGGTATGGGTGATGTAAATGGGGAATTTAAATCCTAGAGGTGCAAATTTGGTCCATTACAATACCTTATCATGGTGACCATGGTTTATGCTATACTACATGAAAACACTTTTCCATCTCCTTCCACTAGCTTGAAATTGGTCTTCTCATACTTATATCTAGCTATATTATCCACTTGCTTACACTTACAATCAATTGTCTTTCATTGAAAATGGGGGAAATACTTGGCCAAGGCTTCCCTTGCTTCCTTGTACTTTTTCTTTGCATATAGTGTGTCTAGTTGAGTTTCCAAATGACTTATAATATCTTGTTCCATGCCCTTAAGAATATTACTGAGCTCTATTTTGGAGACTCTCGTGACAGTCCTTATAGAAGGCAAACCTTTGAGCTACATATTATTTATAAGTAATTATAAATACATCACCTCCTCTCATATCCCTATCTCTATAGAATTTTTGATAGTTTTATATAAACTTCTTCCTCATGGTTTGCCAATTTTTCACTACGTCTTTGTCTAATTCCACATAAACTACCTCAAGACAACATTAGTTGGAAAAAGATTCAATATGTGTGCATCTATGACATAGTCATAGCTCCAACAGAGGACATCAAATTCAAACATAAATGTGTCTAGGTCCTCAGTGATTAGGCCATGAAAATTTGATAAGGCAAAGGGGGAATATTCTTCATACTTGCAGCTCACACCAAGTCAAGGATAGGGAACTAAAAGGTAACATTCTCAACAAGATTTTCTACTTCATCATCTGTCATTCAAATTTGACCTAGGTAAAACAACTCTTGGGGTGTTTTGTATGGGTGGTTATATAAGTGATGCTTCAAGGAAGTAGGTAATACTATTAGGGATTTCTAAAAACACGAGGTATGAATGTGGTTGTAATTTCTAGTTAGTGACAACTTGTTATGAGACTAACTAAAATTGTTCTTACAATAGGATCACTTGTTTTCCTTGCTACTTTAATTGTGTCTTCTTGGGACGTAGTATCTTCTATTGTTGCAAGAACCTTTCTCATGGAAACTATTGCTTGATTACCTATATATTTCTAAATTAATCTTCCAAAGTAATGTCTTTTACACCATATGTAATATCCAAAGTTAAAGTGTCTTATGCTACATAACATTGGAAAATAAATTTTTTGAAAAAATTTCTTGGTCTTAGGCTACAAAAAATCATATTAACTCTAAGGAAAAACAAATTATTTCAAAACCCAAATTTTGACATCCCTGACAATGACACCAAAAATGTCGGTGTTATAAACCCCCAACAAACCCGATGTAGTTAAGGCTTGAATACAACTCAATGGATATTAATATCCTTGATCAAGTAGCCTATTGAGTTATGATACACTTGATTTATCTATCAACCCAATGACATATCTTCTTAGTATGGTGGTGGTATTGTATGTACAATAGTAGATTTCTAAGAATTGAAATACTAGAGTTATGTATAGCAAGGAAATTCTAATTTTGCAAAATTAAGAAAGGAAATTAATGCTAAAATAGGAAGTCCATCTTATATATTCTTTAAATATTGGAAGCTACAAAGTAATTGCTATAGTCTTATGGTAGTTGTTGCAAGTTAACTAATATTAACTATAATGAATTAATAATAAACAAATATAAGTATGATAGCAAGAATCTATGCTAGTAGGATAAATGTTTAGTTGCAATCCACCTTAAGTGGGCCCTTGCATGGATTAATTGTGTCATTCTCTTTTCCTCTATTGAACTATTAATCACATCAGCACATCATACGATTCATAATATTGAAATAATGAAGCAAAACTAGTATGGTAGAAAATTACATCTTCAAATTATCTACTCAAATATAGTAGATACGTTTAGAATATATCCTTGAATATACTTGATTACTCAATATATATGCATCTATCACTACTCCATACATTTATTGATTCCTATGACTAATGTTACACTTGTACAATCACTTCCACTATATTAGGGAAGGACTTATTTAGAAAAAGAAAAAAATAGGAAACCAAGTTCAAGTTAATTGGAGAATACTCCTACTAGGACTTCCCAATGTGTGCATGGAAAGAGCAAGTTATTCGAGGAATATGGAAATGAATAATTAGATCAATTTAATTTTTCCACAATCCTTGTTGGAGAGTAGACATTATGCTCTCTCATGAACATCCATTCTTGTTGTTATAGAGATCCATCCTTATCTACAAAGCAGATATCATTATTGTTGTACAGTTGTAGAGAACCACAAGCTTTAGCTACAAGTGATTGTGTTGTTAGTTGCAAGTAATTGGGCCTTCGGTAGCAGGTGATTGGGCCTTTGGTTGTAGGTTACTAGGCCTTTGGCTACATGTATGATATTCTCAATTTTTGCAAAAGTATAAGTTAATTCCACAAAAAACCCAGGTAATCTATCATAATCAAAATATCATGCCATATTATTTTAAAAATAATTGTTTAAGCATGCAATGATTCATTGAAACGTCTTTCAATTAACATAGTTCTTTTATCCCAATATTAATGACTTGATTTTAAGGTAGTAATTTCTATGAAAATGTGTTGTCAAATAGGAAACAAAAGAAATAATAGAGACAAAAATAAGACTCATTAGTGATTTAATAGTATCCCTTGTTGAATAACTACTTCAAATGGACCACATTGATTGTCATTGCACTCATAGGGTGTTGGTAGAAACCTTGTTGATTGCTAAGTTGGCTTCTCCAAAATGTAAACATGGTACCGTTTTAGCCCCAACATTGTAGGATACTACCAAGGGAATGGAAAGCATGTTGGATGGAGGATGATGAGGATTGGGTGAAAGCTTGGTTTAAAGGGGTGATATATGTTGGATAATGGATTCAGTTATGGAAAGTGAGTGGATGGAAGGATGGGATGACGGAGTCATGAAAAAATATTATGGGACCAAGGAAAACTAGGGCCAACAGTTGCACGTGCACCATGATGAACTTTGAAGCTTTGGATTAGGATGTGGGATTTTGAGTGTATGGGATTTTAAATGTTAGGATTGGTACAAGGGATTCTAGGTGTTGGGATTAGGATAGGGGATTTCTAGATTGTTAATTTTGGGATTTAGGGACCCAAATAGATTTAGGATTTTTAGAGTTAGGATGGGGTGTTTGGATTTAGATTGAGGGTTTCAATATTGTGATGGGAGATACAAATTTTTAGATTTGACAACGGATTTAGATTTTGGAGATGAGAATTTGGATGCTACTTGGATGTATTGCTTCTCTTTTCTTTGGGGCCCACATTCTTTTTGTGTTTCCTTATTGATAGGTGGTCTTATGTAGCCTTTTTTTTTTTTGGATTTGACTTTGATTTGGTACTACATGTTGATGCATTGTGATATGGTAATCCTTGGATTTTTGTAGATTCTTTGCTTCATATACTTGTGCATCCAAATTGTTTCCAAAATTGATGTAATGGTCCCATGGGGAGATATTAACTTGAAATCCTCTAAATTTAGTGATAGCTTCATCATTTTAGAATAAGTCCATTTTGGTAATATTCTTGACATACTAAAACAAATGATCGAGCATCATTATTTCTAGTGAGTCATAATTTTAGGGAATATTAAGGGCATTCAAGATTTGAGCCCCACTCCTATTGCAATCAAACTCCAACACATGGCTAGTATATAATTATACATTAGTGTCTAACCCAAAAAAAACAAAAAAACAAAATTAACCATCCATAACTTTGAAAACTTAACATAATATCAATAGCACTCCATATTAGTGAGTTTAAACTCATAAACTATTTTTAATTATACTTTAAGAACATCTTACCCTCACTATTATTGTAAGAGGGTCAAATACTAGGGCCAAGACAAAGATAAGGACCATTTTCTCATGTGATTAGTCCAAAGAGTTACATTTTCTTGTTGTCTCTATGTCCTTGCCCCTTTTTCAAGGCAACTACAAGCTTAAAGTTGCTTAAAGATCTATGTAAATCACCTAAAGATAATTTTTCCAAAGCTTTAATGTTCATGCATTCTTACTATAATTAAAACTAACAACAAATCTAGAAAGATGAGATGCTAATAATATATACAAAGATCAAAATAAGAGTTGCAAATTTTCATTAATAAATTAGACCCTTTATGTGGGTCAATTGTAGTCTATTCATGCTCTATAACCACAACATATATTCTCCTTTACAATGGGAAGGGTGCAAAAGACAGCTCTAGTGATCACACGGTAAATTGTGGTTAACAACAAATCTAGTAGGACTAGAAACTAATAATGTATCATATATCTTATAATAGACTACAAACTTACCTAATTACAATTGAACCCTTTATGTAGGTCAATTACAATAGATTTATAACTTGTAATCAAAGCATAACTCTCTTAAGATAGACATCAAAATGCCACTTTGTATACAAAACCATAATACATTTGCCCTTAATTACCTTGCTACCATACTATCACACCCTAAAACAACACATTTTCATCATACACTCCTTTTTCAAATAAGCCTTATAATTGTATTTGTAGTGAGTTCTTATGCCTCTAGACATTTTGAGGGAAGGAGAACCTTGCATTTCCCTTTTTTAAACAATTATTTGACTGTTTAATCTTTTGCAAGGGCGGTGTTATTTCTGGGAGGGCCGCTTAATACCCCCTATGAATATATTTAAATTCATCGTTTTCCAATTTTTTAGGATGATTTCATATCTCATTGAAATTCTGATTGACAACTTGAATTCACATGGTTTATTAAATTTGAGTCTACGGAAGTCGACTGGTTACTGCTGAAAAACAAGTCACATCATCTCTCAATATAGATGAGATCAAGTCCCCTTACATGAATTTGAAACAAATGTCGTCAGCGTCTTACAAGAACAAGAGGGATTATTTTTAATTCATAATACTTTTATTGCTTATCTGTCATATTTGCTATCCTTTTTTTCCATCACTGATAAAATCAGTCATTAGTAGCATATGATCAAAAATTGATAGTATCACTGCTACACTATTCATTTCTGGAATGGTTTCTATTTCCTCTAGCAGTAGGTTTAAATTATTTTAAAGTCACGAGCATCTGAGATTTTACTCTTACTAATGATGAATGCTGAAACCCAACAGGGAACGTCTATTAATAGAAACCAAGATTAAACTTCTACTCTTTTTTTTTTGGCTTTGGGGGTTTCTCATGTCTCTACAAAATGAAGCCCTTAATTAGATTGTACCCACCCTTCCAAAATCTGAAATATATAGTGCCACTGGCATTCATCATTTATTCATTTTAGTTTTGCAGCAAGGTAGGGACAGAGCTGAAATCAATAAGCATAACGGATGAGATCACAAACGGGGGACCTCATCCCCAATAGCATTCAACACTTACAGTCCGCATGGGTATCAGAGTTGGCTTGGGCAGTGGGTTTGCTCCCCATTGATCTCAGGTTCGACTCCACTCTCGGGTTTAAGAGGTGGGACTTCTTGCGAGCGCGGGATCTCACCCGCAAGGGACTAGTCTTGCTCAGCAAAAACATTCAACAATTACACTCCAATGGAATTTAAATCTTATGACAAGAACAACACCACAACAATTTAACCACCATACTATGCCACTATTGACTATTTAAGAATTATTTCACTTTATTCATATTATTTATTTTATTTTCATATGAAGAATAATACTTTTTTCATAATATACTTGTAACTTCTAATTTTACTTTTGAAAAGCCACCATTTTTTAATTTGACAAGTAAATACCTACTAGCATTCCTATTTTTTTTAAAATCTATATCATTCACTCTCCCTTGTACATTTAAAGGTTATATGGAAATTATTTATTTACTTAATAATTTATATTGAAATTATTTTATTTACTTAGCAATTTATATTTTATATATATAGAATTATTTTTATTTAATTAAAAAACATTTTATTATTATTTTATTTATTTAGAACAGTGTATTTTAATAGATATGCTAGTTTTATTTTATTTTAAAATTATTTAAATTTTATCTGAGTTTTATTGTTTAATTTTATAGCCTCGAGTTAATTTTAAAATATTTTATTTTACTTTATTTTTATTTAAATTATTTATATTTACCTAACTAGTTTGTAATTATTTTATTTTACTTTAAGAATTATTTTCTTTGTGTTTATTTTATTTACTTTAAGAGTTATTTTCTTTGTATCTATTTTTTTATTTAAGAGTTGTTTAATAATTTTATATTTTTTAAATACATGTCAGATCTTTAATAGTTTTAGTTAACAAACTCAGACCATTACATTCCATCCTTACTGTAATTATATAATAGATATGCTAGTTTTATTTTATTTTAAAATTACTTAAATTTTATCTGAGTTTTATTGTTTAATTTTATAGCCTCGAGTTAATTTTAAAATATTTTATTTTACTTTATTTTTATTTGAATTATTTATATTTACCTAACAACTAGTTTGTAATTATTTTATTTTACTTTAAGAATTATTTTCTTTGTGTTTATTTTATTTACTTTAAGAATTTTTTTGTTTTTATCTATTTTTTTTATTTAAGAGTTGTTTAATTATTTTTTATTTTTTATTTTTTTTATTTAAGAATTGTTTAATAATTTTATATTTTTTAAATACATGTCAGATCTTTAATAATTTTAGTTAACAAACTCAGACCATTACATTCCATCCTTACTGTAATTATATAATTAATGTAATTATATATTTAAAAAATTAATGTCAACTCTAAATAATTTTTCTTTCATGATCACAAGCTGTCACTGTAGGTTATGTCTCTGAACACAATTATACCCGTTCCAAGTCAATAAAGAACATCAAAACATTATATAATTAATAATAATTATCTACTTTTCTTAAATCATCCTCATTTTTTAATACAGGATTCCATCCCGAGTCCTGCATTCGAATGCCATAAAGCATACATCAGCACATTATATAATTAATTATAAGTATCTACTATTTGGTGATTATCCTACTTATTTTGTAATACAGGATTCCATCCTAGACTCATGAATTCCATCTTTGCTTGTCTAATCGTTATTAGGCCTTGTCAAATTGCACATTGAAATCATTAACTTGTGGATATATAAGTACTTTTCAAATTGCACATTGGAAAACATTAATTTGTGTGGTGGCATGGCTCAGTAATGTCTAGTGGAAGGAAAACCTTCAAAATCCCTGAGTGAAGCACGTTTTACTACAGAATCCTGTCCTAGGGTCATCCATTCCATCTTTGCATGGTCAAAATTGCCACTTTATTATATCTAGATTTGTCAGTTTGCACATTGAAAGCGTGAAGGAGCAAATCCGTAGTGGCATAGCACTGATGACTTCTAGTGGGAAGACAGCCTTTAAAAATCCGAATATACATGCTTTTGACCAATAAATAAGATACCACTCGTAAGTGATACAGAATATCATTCAAATTTACTCACATCCTTCTCAATGGTAAAGTTTGGTAAAATCAGCAATAATGTAGCACCATCAATGCTCTAGATGGAACACAAAAATTAGAATTTTTTAGTTTTCTCACTCGAAAATGCCTGAGTTATTTTTTTCCAGCATGATACTGCAATAAACATGGGTATTACCACCCAAAAGCTGTTTGCCAGAACATAGTAAGCCCAATAATAATGTCGGCTGGCAGAGAAATTGTCACCTTCCAGATATGCTGTGATAAAATACACTAAGTCACCATAAAGTTGGCTCAAAGAAGCTGCAAACTGAATTAGGTGACTGTATGGCTTCCTTGCTCCTATGGCATACCTGTAGCCAATACAGCATTAGCAAAATTCTATTCTTGCCATAATTCTTATTTTGCAAAAAGGCTTCAATCACTGGCTGTTAATTGTCCTTATTCATCCATTAAATATCTAATAGATCCTAAATTCAATGCCAAAGGAAATGCCTTACTCTTAAATTGCAGAAAGAGCATGCAGAAAGTTTTTAATTAGCAACGAAGGCCATCAAATAACATAAAATTCCTTTTCTCAAATCACAGAAAGGGATGTAAACCGTATGCCACATTACATATGTGACTATTTGAACTTTGCAGTGAATCCCAAATGTAATTCTACATATCATTCACATTAGAGCACCACAAAAATGTCCCAAGTTTTTTTAACTGTACTTACACAGTGAGAAGGCTTGCAGGACCCACTAAAACAGCAGTGATTCCTTCTACTGTAACTACAGCAGAATCCCTTCCTACATATCTCGAATCACCCTTGCTATACTCTTTCCCTATTAATTTATCAGAGGCACACAACTAGATCAGAAAATCAAACCTCAAAAATCGCTCAACTTAAAGACAGCGCACTGTAGTTTTTTAGCAAACAAATAAAAAATATATAAACCAAATAAGCGAGAACTTACAAACTTCAGCCAAGTAAACAGGGGACTTGAGCTTGTAAAAATCTGGAGAAAAAACAAAATACCCTTCCAGAATAATATGTGTTAAGCCAGTAAATGCCCACCAGCACATCAGAACTCTGTCAAATGTAGATATCTTCGAGCATCTTCCTGGAGGATAAAGCCCAAATTTTAAGCATTTCTTGAAGTTAAGTCACATAAGCACCCATTTACACACATTTAAATTCCTCAAGTCAAAATATTCAAGAATAGATTGGAACTGTAACATATCATTATATGCATTTTTTAACCCAAAATAAAATAGCTCTCAGAGCCAAAATGTCTAAGGAGATTACTTAACACAACATTCAAAAATTAACATTTTATTGGAAACAGAAATGTTTAAACTTCAAAGTACCTTATATCTGAGCACAAACACATATTCAAAACTGAGCATGTATTATTGATCATAAAAACTAATGGCTTTCTTGAAACCAGTGTTCCCCAGTGATTCATCTCCAGGATAAAACCTGCGTAATGGGAAACAGATACATCCTAGGAAGTGCAGGGAACGTCCCTATGGACATTCCCCTCTGCTGGGGGTGACTGGAGATGCACTGCCATTCCTAGGATGACCAGGGGATGTAGGCATCCCTCATTCATCCCATCACCATGCCATTTTTTTTAAATTAAAATCACATTTAAGCTCTGTAAATTTCTTTTCAAAAATGTTTTGCTAGTTTCTGATTCCTCATTACTATTTCCTGAGATTAAAGAGAAACAAAAGTAGAGAAGAAAATAAATAAAAACAAACGACAATATTCTACGTCTTCAACTCCTCAGTCCTCACCTTTGCCCCCCCAACCATGCAGCCACCTCTGTGTGTGTGTGTGTGTGTGTGTGTGTGTGTGTATTCTTTTCTTACTTTCTATTTCTATATCTATTATTTATTTCTCCAGCTATGTCTTTCATTATTTCTCGTATCTTTCTTTCCGTATATTTTTGTTTCTGTCTTTTTCCTTTTCATCCCCCTGTCTCTATTTCTCTGTCTCTGTTTGTCTATCTCTCGCTCACTTTATTTATTTCTCTGTTCTTTCCCAATGTCTCACTCTCCTATATCTTTTCTATTCATTATTTTTCTCTCTCTATTCATTTCTCTCTCTCTCTCTCTCTCTCTCTCTCACACACACACATTTTCACCCTATCCATATTTCATACTCTAATTATCCATTTCTATCTCTTTCTCTCTCTTCTTTTCTTTGGCTTTATTTATCTCTTTAGATGTCTCTCTTCTTTTCTTTTTCTTTCTATCTCTTTGGGTCTCTTTCTCATTTGTATTTCAAATCAACTGGTTAATTGTCTTCTTTATAGCAGTGTTCAATATGATAGACCTGAACTTCAAAGCTAGACTTCAGCCTCCTTTAAGGAAGCTCTCTAGATGCCAACTTGGCGAGCTCCCTTTAGTCATAGTTTCTAATCATGGTTTCAGTGGCTAGTAGCAAATCTCTTTCAATTTCAATGCATTGAAATTCCAGAAGATGAGCCAGCTTGATTGTTTGAACCTATGCAAATGAAACTTGCCAAAACAGACGCAAATGCCTCTTTTGACTTTCTCATGATGCATACTGCACCTGAAATACCAGGGCTGCCCCTTGATTCTCCATTGAAATCAATTTCCATGCATTCCTTGAAGAGGGGGGCTTTTTGACCAAACAGTTTAAACTTCGTAGGGCATCTTGACTTGATAACGTGTGCCAGGGAGGAAAGTGGCCAGTTCTATAGAAGAAACTTAGTCTCTTTTTCCTCAGTTTGGTAGGCTTCTTTTAGCCTGCATTGAGACCTCATCTGGCGCCATTGTTTCAATCCTATTAACACATTTCATTAGGAAAGGCTACTGTCTTGAAAAGAATTCTATTAAGCTCAACCTAGATGCTCCAGAAGATGATGGTTGCCAGACCATGGCATAAGGCTTCAACTTGGGTGTTCCTGCCATGGAATGACCAGGATTGTAAGAAAGCTAATAAGGAGGGAGGAGTAACCCAAAAACGTTAAGTCTCTCCAGTGCCCAACACCATATTTTCTAGGCAAAATCACAAAAAAAGATAGACACGCAGTTTCTACTTCATTTTTATGTAACACATGACAGTTGAGCCCATTAAAGGCTCATTTCATTACTTCAATATCTTGCCACGGCAGCCGCTCAAAAAAATGCTTCATGTTTTGGAATGCACAAATTGGACCAGAATCTTCTCTCTAAACCTTCAGGTTGTCAAAACACCTAATGCCAGCAAGCATATGTGGTTTACAACTTTACGGTGTACTTCCCAAAGCCATCCATTTAAGAATATCTGAATTGCGGCATATTGTGAGGAGTGTTTGCTTCAGGGTATCAATTAGTTGAAGTTTCTGAGGCATGGTGAACTTGAATGCCATCAAAAAATTTCCAACATGGACCAGATATGATGTCAATAGGAGTCCAACAGTCACATAGAGAGTAACATCATCATGGTTAGGTAACTCCTTTCAGTTCCCATAGGTTCTCTAAAAGGATAAGGAGGTGGAAAACGGAAAACAAATCCCTGAATTCTCCCATAAATGGGCTCACATTCCATCCCCTGCCTCCCACTTTAGCTCTTGTGAGACTAGCTTTCTGTTGATGTTGACAAAAGTTCCTCAAACTTGAACCAGGAGATAATTGTTCAGCAATATACAGCTGTTCAATGGGTAAATTTCCCGAATATTTTAATTTTATTTGTTGGCTGCATAAGCAAGAGGTTGCTGACAATAATCTCTAGACCAGTTTAGCTCCTAAAGCTGGATTTTGAGCAACAAGGTCTTTGCAGCCAGCCCCAACAAAATCAATAGCTTGGCAAAGTTTAGAGAATTTCATCAAAGGGAAATTTGTGATTATCAAGGCTCCTTGCCAAAGAATTGTTTCGAAGGTTTGGTTGAGAGATTTTAATAAGGCCATCAGGGCTTTCATGACTGAAAGCATATAAGTAGGGATCACTTGCAACACTAATCGGATCATAATCAATCTTCCAGCCAAAATTAACCATTTTCCTTACCAGGACGTAATTCTCTTTCTGACTTTATCAAGCAGCTCCATTGATAGTTTGTTCCTACTGGATTCTGTGAACACATGTATACCCAAGTTTGATTGGAAAGTTACCAATTTCAAAACCTAGAATTGCTTCCAATATCTGTTTTAAGTCTCAGGCCACAATTGAATTGTCTTATCGGCACTTAACAATTGGCTAAAAGCCAACAAATAGGAAGTGAGAATTTGCCTAATTTCTCTTGCCACCTCCTCCTTAACCAGCACAAACAAAATTATGTCATCTACGAAAAAGAAATTGAGAAAACAGCATAGTAGCCGGGAGACGCGTCTCCCCCCCTCTGAGACACGTCTCGGAGACGGAGACGCGTCTCTAACACCGCACCAGTACCCAGAGACGTCTTTTTGAGCTTGGAAACTTCTCAAACGTCTCCTGCCGTCTCCCACATCTCCAAATCCCAAAAATCGCGTCTCCCGCGAAGTCTCCTATGTCTCCCATAAAAAATCACACATTTTAAAGGTAGAAACATATTAAAAATACTTCATATACAATTTTTAAAAGAAGGAGCGACAACACTTTAGCACGCGACTGAGGAAGAGGGCGACGACAAAGAAGAGTGAAGCACTGAAAGTCTGAAGACAGTAACTTTTAATATTTTTTTATTTAAAAATTAAAAGTGAAGCACTGAAAGTCTGAACGACAATTTTTTTATTTAATATTTTCATTTCTCAGAGTCATGCGTATTTTTCAGAATCCAGATTGTTTTATTTTTTATTTTTTAGCATCACCGGTAATCTCCACAAGGGCATTGCCCCTGTTTAAAATCATGGAATACAGATTATTCCACGATTTTAAACAGGGGCAATGCCCTTGTGGAGATTACTGGTGATGCTAACTAAAACAATCTGAAAATTGAAAAATTAAAAATAGGCTTGTACTATAATAATTATTATTTAATAATTTATTAATGACTATCAATCATGAGTATGCTGCCTGGAGATTACTCCCAACTTTGCATTGATTATGAAATTTGAAGTATGAACTCTTTGACTCCACTGCTACTATTGTTTTGAAAGTTCAATGTCATTATATTTCCAGATTTTCTATATATTATTAATTTTTATATTAAAAAAAAAAAATTGGCGTCTCCAAATACCCCCGTCTCCTATTTTCAAAAAAATGCCATACCGGTACCGGTACCAGTCTCCCGTACCAGTACCAGTACCAGTACCAGTCTCGCGGCAACTATGGAAAACAGTTTTGAATCAGTTGACAAAAGGAGACCTTTCCAAGTCTCTCTCTCTACCGCCACTAAGATGCTTAGGCTGAGGGCTTCCACCATCATGATTAAAAGATATGTGGAAATTTGGTCACCTTGTTTAATACCAGGGGAACTTTGGAATTAACCTGCAGGGCCACCATTAACTAGGATTGAGAAGCAGATGCAGAGTAGTTTATAATCTGATCCAAAGCTGAATTTCAAAAAGACTTTAGAAAAAAATTCCAATCAATCCTATCATAAGCCATACTGATATTAATTTTTGATATCATACTTTGGTGTTGGAGTTCTTGAGAAAGTTAATTATTTAATGTGTTAAACAGGTGCCATCAAGAATTTGTATACCATGCTCAAAGCACCTCGTTCTTTGGGACTGATGATGAGGACAACTTTTTTATTCCCTCTACAATTGCTTTGACACAATTTTATAGATAATAGTGTTGCAGAATGATGTAGGCCTAAAGTCAGCAAGATTAGGACGTCTGGTTTTGGGGAATACAGCTAAGAAAGTGCAGTCCACTTTTTTAAGGATTCTTCTAGGTTTCCTTGCTTCATTCACCACACTTGTGACTTCTTGTGCGAAGACCTCCCATAAAGATTGATAAAACTCCACCAGGAAGTTGTAAGGGCCAGGAGCTTTGCTTTTCACCATATACAGCAAACTACCATCCTTATTTCTTCTTCTAGAAACAGCTTGAGAAGGTCTTCATCATTCGCATCTGAGATGAATCCAAGGATGTTAGCTAATATTTCTGCTTGGGCATCATTTCAAAAATCTCCATCTGACAAGAGAAGAGTTTCAAAGAATAAAACCCCTTCTTGTTATTTTTTTTGTTGCTCAGTTGGTGTTGCTGGGTGCAGCAGCAGAATGTGAATGTGCAGAGCAGATTTTTTTCTCCTCTGCTGGGCACCGGAAATTCCGGCTATTATTAGTCTTTTTCTCATATTTTTAGGTGCTAGTGTAGGATGCTCCTTGGCACAACTTTTGTCATAATTTTAGGTGCTTTTATGAAGTTATTTTAGGTGCATTTTTTAGTATATTTTTAGGGTTTTATCTGCTTTATTTTCTGGTTGCACTGCAGATGATTTTTAAGGCAGATGCTTTGTAACTAAGGCAACTAAAAATAGAGGGTTGTTTTCTTATGGGTCACCTAAGTTGTGTTGGAATATATTACATCATTATTATTTAGTTTAGTATAGATTAGAATAATAAATTAATTAATTAACATGCAAATGTTAATTTATAAATAAATAAGTTAGTTTTATGTTAGTAAATAAAATAAATTTAGATTAATAAATCAAATGTTAGTTGTTAGTTTTGGGAAGTTATTCCTGAAGGAGGTTATTCACGGGAAATGAATGGCATTATAAGCCATTGCAAAATGCAAATCAATGTAATATCAATCCAGAAGAATTAAATCAAATATATATTTTAGTTATAATGCTGTGTAATAATGGTTTGATCACATCTATATGCATCCGCTCTACCAAATTCAATATGGTATCAAAGCGTTCATGATGCTAGGCTTGTGAGGAAGCAATAAAGAGGTTGCTAACAAAGAAACACTGGTGGAGTTGGAAGAAAATCCCCTGAACGTTGAGAAATTATTTGAATGCTGAAATATCTTTTGGAGGCTAAAGTTGAAAAAGAAAAAGGTACAAAAATTGAATTGCAAGTGTTGAACTTGAAAGATTACATGCTACATGGGAAATTTTAAGAGAGGCAGAAATGTGGTTTCCTGGAATATTGTTTTGTTTTTAAAATGACATTTTTTTTAAATAGTCTAACACAGTCACAGTAAAACTGCAATATCTTTTTTGTTTCTTAATGAAATTTTGAAATTCAATATGTTTCGGAAAGAAGAGGAAGAGTGGAATAAAACCTAGAAACTGTTTGAGAATGTTGTTAGTATTTGATGAGCAGTATGTTAAAGAAAAAAGAGCAGAAAAATCATGACGTGATTAACAGTTTTCATTCCTCTTGTCTTGAACACCCCTCAATATTTGGAGTCTCCATACTCAATAATCCACATTTCACAAGGTTGTTGCCTGTTCAGCATTGGAGGTATTCTCTGCAAGATGAGGTTTGTATTTCTTAACTACCACATGGGAAAGTACTGAAAGCACTGGAAATGGCATTTCATTAATTTGGTTGCTACATTGAATTTTCTTGCTACATTGGTGTTTTAAAGTTTGGGGATCTATTGTGGTAGTTTGAATAGATCATTTATGTTACGCATGGTTAGGTGATGACTAAAATGCTATGAAGTTGGTTGGGAGAGAGTCTTTTGAGTCTGGTAGATCATGATTCAAGTCCCATACTTTTGTTTCTTCTAAAGGATTTCTACACATCATATATAAGATTCTTGATAATTTATATGGCAAGAGCATGTTTAGAGTAGTTGGAATAAGAAAAATGAAGATGTTGATGTAATTTTGAAGGTTACTAGTTTGAAGCCCACTAAGTATTTTGAAGCAAGCAAGTTGTGTCAATAGAGAAATAAGGATATTATTGGATTCAATTTTATTGAGAGTTAATTTTAAGTTGAAAGTTTTGTAAAGTGTTCACAAAATATACGGTTACTTCATATAATGTATATGTTCTTCAAGCCATCCATGTTACACTTGTGTAAATGTAAACAAATCTTCAATCAAATTGGGAGACTAAGGGACTTATGAAAATTCTAAGTGTAAGAATACTACTCAAACTTCTATGTTCAGATTTTCAATTTCCAGATTTGAATTTCTTATTTTGAATGTGCTGATTGCAGAACATTATTCGATTTCTATGTTTGCATATCAAAGAAGGATCCGCCATAAATAAGAGAGGAGACCCGCCCCTAAGAGGCACGTCTCATGAGAGGACATGCCTCCACAAGTGGAGACACGTCCACTCATGGGACGTGTCCCTTAGGGCGCGGCTTATGATAAAGTCATTTATCATTGTTTAGTATAACTCATATATACCCTTCTACAAGGTGGCGGATGAGTAAGTAAATTCCAATTAATGAAATGCAAAATATAACATCATATATATAATTCGAATTTTATATGTATGCTCATAAATTTGATTAAATGTTTTTCCAGAAATATTTCAATATAAATGATAAACTTTGATCAAGTATGAATGACGATGATGCTTACAGCAATCGTCATTCATATCTGACCGAAGCTATCATTCATTAACACTCCCTCTTAGCTAGGGAAGATATTTCAAATGAAATAAGTAG
This sequence comes from Sequoia sempervirens, assembly GCA_007258455.2. Classification (NCBI taxonomy): domain Eukaryota; kingdom Viridiplantae; phylum Streptophyta; class Pinopsida; order Cupressales; family Cupressaceae; genus Sequoia; species Sequoia sempervirens. Next base: position 411,324,617 of record VDFB02000015.1, read on the forward strand.
AGATATCACCTTAACACGTGATATCCAAGACATGGTATGATTTCTCAATATTGTCAAGTCACATGACATTCTTCATAACATATCTTTATTATGGTATGTGCACTGACATCAAGTCACATGATGTCTACCATAATTCATGGCATATCCACGGATATAAATATCCACCATGATTATCTCTTAAGGATCACAATGATCTATAAATGATATCAAGTCCCATGATATCAATCAAAGTGTCCAAGAGATACTATCATGACATGTCCACAGATATCAAGTCACATGATATTTATCATGATAGTTTATCATTGTAGAGTCGTCACTTTACAATGTCAAATACAAGTGCTCATTATTAGAAAGATCGTCACCTTTCAATAATGTACACAGGAGGAGTAGGCCCGTAAAGTCATGGAGTCACACACATGACAAAAGAGTTTACACATTAAACATCTTTATATATTAGTACAATTTATAAACAATTTGTATTTCAAACATAAATAACAAATTACATTTCAACCATACCAAGTTTCTTCCTAAAGTGCTCTACCTTGATTCGAGAGAGAGGCTTGGTGAGAATGTCTACAGTTTGATCATTTGTACTAATATACTCCAACTGAATCACTTTCCTCTCCACCATATCTCTTAATTAAGATTGTTTTCTGCAAATCAGGAGATCATAGCCGATCCTAAACTGAAGCAACATCCTGATGTGCTTTTTCAATCGGTTACACTTCCAGCCCAATCTGAATCAGAGTACCCATGTAGATCTAGTTGATCATTCTTGTAAAGAAGACAATATCCAATAGTGCCTCGAAGATATCTCAAAATATGTTTCACAGCCATTAAGTGAATTTCCTTTGGCTCATACATGAACTCACTGAGAACATTCACTGCATAGCAAATATCAAGTCTGGTGTTAACCAGATACATCAAGGATCCAATCATTTGTCTGTAAAGGGTTGGATCTGCACACTTGGATTCTGCTGCTGCTTCTTTCAATTTGTGAAGGTTGGTTTCCATAGGTGTAGACATCGGTCTCCAGTCCAACATTCCAAATCTTTTCAGAATATCAATAGTATACTTCCCTTGGTTTAGTATAATGCCCTCTGATTTCTGCCATACTTCTAAACCTAGGAAGTAGTGTAGAATGCCCAAGTCTTTCATGTCAAATTCAGAAATTAGATCCTGCTTCCCTTGAGCAATGAGGTGATCTCCTGTTATCAATAGGTCATCAACATATAAAATAATTATTAGCATATCACCTTTGATTACCTTGAAGTAGAGATTGGAGTCAGCCTCATTCTTGGAAAATCCTAATCCCAAGAGATAGTTGTCAATTCTTTCATACCAGACCCTGGGAGCCTGTTTAAGTCCATAGAGAGCTTTCTTCAGTCTGCATACATGTGAGTCAGGTTTATGTATCACAAAACCTTCAGGCTGTTCCAAATAGACTTCCTCTTCAATGGTTCCATTCAAGAAGGCAGTTTTCACATCCATTTGATGGATCTTCCAACCTTTAGCTGCTGCAATGGCTAACACTGCTCTCACTGATGTGTAACGGGCAACAGGTGCAAATGTTTCTTCGTAATCAATGCCTTCCTTTTGAGAAAAACCTCTTGCCACAAAACGTGCTTTATGTTTTTCTATACTGCCATCAGCAGCATGCTTGATTTTGAAGAGCCATTTGGAAGAGACAACAGATTTCTCTTTTGGCCTAGGCACTATATCCCATACATCATTCTTTAGAATAGACTGATATTCCTCTGTCATTGCATCCTTCCATGCTTGATGTCGGAAAGCTTCTGTAACACTGACAGGTTCTGAGTTTATGATGTTGTTCATTAGAGCAACATAGCTAGAGAAACGTTTGGGTCTTTTACTCTCCCTGAACGTTCCTTTGGGTGCTGCATGATCCTCTGCTTCTTTGATCATTTTCCTGGCCCAAAGTGGTCTTTTTCTGCCGTTGTCATTTGTATTCTCATTTGAAGTAGAAGGAAGTTCATGTGGCATTTCATCAGGATGCTCCCTCTGAATCTCAGGAGCAGGTTCCATTTCAGGTACTCTAGGGGAATAGGTTTCTGTCTCACTAGAACTTCTTGCCCTCTTGAATGCAATGTCTTCTTCAAAGATGACATCTCTGCTCAATTCAATTTGTTTCTGCCCGGGTATGAATATCCTGTAGGCTTTGGAGGTTTCACTATAACCCACAAATACTCCCTTCTTTCCAGAAGGTTCTAGTTTGAATCTCTTCTCTTTGGGCACATGTATATAGACAGGACAGCCAAAAATCCTAAAATGACTAATGTCAGGTTTTATGCCGGTAAAGGCTTCTTCAGGAGTTTTGTTATCAAGATGAGAGTGAGGACATCTATTTTGGATATAGACAGCAGTCCTAGAGGCTTCTGCCCAGAAAGAAGTTTCAATGTTTTGGTCAAGCAGCATTGCCTTAGCAGCTTCTACAATGGTTCTATTTTTTCTTTCAGCAACCCCATTTTGTTGAGGGTTGTAGGCAACTGTGAACTCCCTCTTAATTCTAGCACTCATGCAGAATTCCTTAAAAATCTCAGAGGTGTATTCTTTCCCATTGTCTGTCCTTAAGGTTTTTATTTTCTTTCCAGAGAAGTTTTCAGTAAGGGCTTTGAACTCTTTGAACCTTTTAAGGATTTCTATTGACTCTTTACACTTAAGGAAATAGATCCAGGTTTTCCTAGAGAAGTCATCTACAAATATGACATAGTATAGAAATCCTGCTTTAGAAGGTACAGACATGGGTCCACATAAATCAGAGTGAACCAGTTCTAACACATTAAGGGTTTTACTCAGGCTATTCTGAAAGGATCCCTTTGTATTCTTTCCTAGGGCACAACCTTTACAAGTTCCCTCATGAGATGGTTTTAGCTTGGGTAAGCCTGTAACAAGTTTTTCCATAGAAGGTAGGGCACGGAAATGAAGGTGTCCTAATCTTCTATGCCAAATTTCATTTGTATCAACAATGTCAAGGGTAAGGGCTTGTTTAACCTCAGTGTATAGTTTGTAAAGGTACCCTTGTCTTATGCCTATGGTTAGAGCTTTCTTGATAGATGAGTTCTTAGGCCATACTAGAACTTTCCCATCCATAAATGTAACTCTGTAACCATTGTCTTCAAGGGCAGAGATGGATATAAGATTTCTCTTTATTCCAGGTACAAATAAGACTCCAGTGAGTTGCAGAGAAACCCCAGATTTCAACTTGATGGAACACGTTCCAACCCCTTTTACAGGGTATGCAGAATCATCCCCGATGGTTACTTCTTCATCAGACTTTTCAGTCATAGAGTCCAAGTGTTCTCTGAACCCTGTGATGTGTCTGGAGGAACCACTATCAATTACCCAATTTTGAGTGTTGTCAAATACTTGACTAGAAAGGGCTGTATAGAACACAAAGTTCTCAGATTCATGATCTGGGTTTGACTTTCCTACTTTGGCAAAGGATGCTTGTTGTTTAGTTCTATCAGGGCATTTCATTGCATAGTGGCCATACTGATCACATCTAAAGCATTGTACTTGAGAGATATCTTTCTTCTTATAAGATTCCTTTCCATTGGAACTTCTCTTTCTTTTAAAAGATCCTCTCTTGTAGGAGTTTTTCTTACTCCTCTTATTAGATGTTGTGTGGAGAACATGAATGTCTTCATCTATGTGTTTCTGTTTATTCTCTTTTGTGGAAAGTCTTGTTTCTTCTTGAAGGCAGTCAGTTCTTAGCCTGTCAAACTTAGGGAGTTTAGATCTCGCACTTATTCCTTGAACAAATGACTCCCATGAGTTTGGTAGGCCTCCTAGTGCAATTAGAGTTAACTCTTTGCTATCAATCTAATATCCAATTGTGGATAATTGATCCCTTAGTTCAATAATCCTCATGAAGTATGCATTAATGGACTCTCCTTTGTTTATTTGTGCATTGTTGATTTGCCTTTTTAATGCAAGAGTCCTGCAGGTGTTGTTAATCTCATAGGTACTCTCAAGAGATTTGTACATATGGTATGCAGTTTCATGTTTTGCTAAGATAGGCACTATATGATCCCTAACTGCATCTACTAGAATTTTCATGGCCTTTTCATTGTTTTCAACCCATTGAGTTTTCTCAGGTTCAGCCTCTGGTTCCTTTTTATTTTCTTTCACAAGTGAGTCTAGTTTATTCTCTCTAAGGATCATCATGATTCTAAATTTCCATGATGTGAAGTTGTCTGCTCCTGCAAGGCGATCTTCAAATCTGATCACACTTGACATTATGAAGAATGTGATGTGAATTCGATTTTAGAAAATACGAATTTTCTAGAGCAAACTGATTTTAGATTTGTTTTGGATTCACACAACTTGGCTCTGATACCATGTAAATGTAAACAAATCTTCAATCAAATTGGGAGACTAAGGGACTTATGAAAATTCTAAGTGTAAGAATACTACTCAAACTTCTATGTTCAGATTTTCAATTTCCAGATTTGAATTTCTTATTTTGAATGTGCTGATTGCAGAACATTATTCGATTTCTATGTTTGCATATCAAAGAAGGATCCGCCATAAATAAGAGAGGAGACCCGCCCCTAAGAGGCACGTCTCATGAGAGGACGTGTCTCCACAAGTGGAGACATCCACTCATGGGACGTGTCCCTTAGGGCGCGGCTTATGATAAAGTCGTTTATCATTGTTTAGTATAACTCATATATACCCTTCTACAAGGTGGCGGATGAGTAAGTAAATTCCGATTAATGAAATGCAGAATATAACATCATATATATAATTCGAATTTTATATGTATGCTCATAAATTCAATTAAATGTTTTTCCAGAAATATTTCAATATAAATGATAAACTTTGATCAAGTATGAATGACGATGATGCTTACAGCAATCGTCATTCATATCTGACCGAAGCTATCATTCATTAACAACTTGATAGAAATTTCAAACTCACATGCTTGTGCTATCAAATAGTCTAATGATGGAATAAAGTATAACATGTTTAATTGGAGGTTGGAGGCATCAGAGATTGGAGATTTTTTTATCATCTCAAGTTAGCTTCTTGCTCAGGGCAGATACATTGCATGAGAAACACTATTTCAATCTACGTCTCTTCATGGAGCAAGGGAAGCTTGGCTTTTCTTTACATTTCTTGCTTGTGGGTGAAATTAATGTATTCACTGTGGTTCGGTTTTTTTGTACAGCAAAAGAGGGATTGGTTCCCACAACACTGGAGGAGGGATATTAACACACTCAGAGGAGAGTTGTTCTCTCATTGTGCAGCACTAGAGGAGAGATTTCAACACACTCAGAGCAGATGTGGACTCTCGGAAGAGACTTGTTCTCTTATCGTGCACAGAGGTTCGGAATATTTTATGTTCTCTCATGTTGTACAGAGGTTTTGCAGGTTTAACAATCAGAAGATCCGCTGATGGAGTCAATTTGGTGTTTCCTAGGTGAGCGAGGAGAATTGGTGGAGGTGCTCCATCAAAGTTTCCAGAAGGGTTGTTGTATTCAACTCTTGCAATATTCCATCTTTTGTGCGGATTGATGTAATAAGGGGGGGAATGTTGGAAAATATTACATCATTAGTATTTAGTTTAGTATAGATTAGAATAAGAAATACATAACTAACATACAAATGTTAATTTATAAATAAATAAGTTAGTTTTATGTTAGTAAATAAAATAAATTCGGATTAATAAATCAAAATGTTAGTTGTTACTTTTGGGAAGTTATTCCCGTAGGAGGTTATTCATGGGAAATGAATGGCATTACAAGCCATTGCAAATCAATGGAATATCAATCCAAAGAATTAAATCAAATTTATGTTTTTGTTATACTGTTGTGTAACAATGGTTTGATCACATCTATATGCATCTACTCTACTAAAGTCAATAAGTTGAAGGTCTATTTAAGACCCTAGGCACTCTCTTTTACACGATTAAACTGCAAACGAAAAAATCAAAATTGCAGAACCAAAAACTCAATACAATAAAATATTGAGACCATAGTTGCAAAACTAATTGGAAACTCGGCAAGTTGCAAAAAACTCACGAGATTTTCGCATTGTCGATTTTTCCAAGCATTTACTTGCCATGCAAAACTTGTCGGGTCAGAGACAAAAACTCAGCGAATCCGAGCAAAAAACTCAGGCGCTCAAAAAAATGACTCCCGCGGTCGGAATAAAGGCATTTTAACTTCATTTTTTGACTCCAACACTTGCTTTGCTTTAGCAAAAACACTCTCCCAACCATTTTGCAACTATTTTCAGCAATTTTGCATCAAGGGGACAAGATTTGAAGAGGATTTTCATCAAATTTCAAAGACAATTTGGACTTCCAAGTAGGTTTTCCAATTTTTCTTATTCTCTCTTTTTTTTTAATTTTTTCTTCATTTTTGTTGATTCTAAGTTTAAAAAAGAGCATGAATGTAGTATAAAAAGGATTTAAATCAATTTAGATTGATCAAAACAAGATTTTTTTACATATTTTAATGATTTTTTCATTTTTTTCAATTTTTTTCAAACCTTAGTTTTTTTTTTTAATCCTCTTTTTTGTTGAAGAAAATGTTTAGAATCTTATATTAGTTTTAATTTTTACTAATTTAAAGTAATTTTCTGATTTTTTCATTGTTTTCACATTTTTTTCAAACCCTAGTTATTATTATTTATTTTTTTAATCCATTTTTCTGAAGAAAATGTCTAGAATCTTAGATTGGTTCAGATTTTTACTAATTTAAAGTAATCTATTTTGATTTAATCTAATTTAGGTTGTTTTTTTCATTTACTATTAAAAAACTAACAAGTTGTGCTTTCACTTTGTGTGTGTAGGTTAATTGATAATGGCAAATAGAGAAGGTTCTGCATCCGATTCAGCCTCAGGCTCTATTCCATCCGTGCTGCCACCATCATTTGTAGGCACTCATCCTCTAGGAGCTAGAGATCCTGCTTGGAAATATGCCTATCAAAGACCCGAAGCCAGCTCAGTTATTTGCATTAAATGCCAGAAAGAATTACATGGAGGCATAAACCACCTCAAATATCATCTTGCAGGCATCACTCATCATGATGCTAGGCCTTGTCCTAACACCACTGAAGAAATAAAAAGACAAATGAATGCCACACTTGCAGCCGCAAAAGAAAAAAAATTATAAAGGGAGAGGGCAAAGGCAGCAATGCAAGCATCCATAGCTTCTTCTCAAGGTGTTCCAGTCAACCTTGAGTTGGATGATGATGTGCTTCAGGGCATAGAGGGCTCTCTTCGTGGTCCACATATCCGGACGCAACCCACCACCACCTCGATCCCTTCATCTATTTCTAGTAGAGCTCTAGGATCAGCACCTACAGACACGGTACATGATTTTTTTGTGCCTAGAAACACACCTGGAGCACAACCTTCCTTAGAGGCAACTGGGTGGAATAGGGAGGTGCATGAACAAGCAGACATTGCTTGTGCAGATTTTTGGTATTTCAACATCCCTTTCAATGTGGAAAGTTCTCCTTATTGGCACAATTTGGTTATTGCATTGACAGTTGCAGGAAAAGGCTACAAGGCGCCTTCTCACACAGACTTGAGTGGGAGGTTAGTAACTAGTTAATTTAATTTTTTTGATAAATTTATGTTCTTTAATTTATAGCAATTTATGATGAATTTAAGCTATTTTTTTGTTTACAAATTAAAATTGTGTACTTAGTTTCACTTTGTGTTTGTAGGTTGCTTAATAACGCAATTGAAAGGGCAAGGGCATTAAAATTGTGTACTTAATTTCACTTTGTGCTTGTAGGTTGCTTAATAATGCAACTGAAAGGGCAAGGGCAGCGGTAGAAGAACAAAGAGAAGAATAGAAAAAACATGGCTGCACTATTCATTCTGATGGGTGGACGGATGGCAAAAACTGCACCATCATTAATTTTTTGGTAGCTTGCAAAAATGAGTGTTTTTGAAATCAGTGGATGCCTCCAACATAGTGAAAAATGCAGAAAATTTGGCTCAAACGTTGGAGCAAGTTTGCATGGAGGTTGGAATTGAAAATGTTATGCAAATAATTACTAACAATGCAATAGCATATGTGGCAACTAGTAGAATCCTCCGAGATAGACACGGCTCATTTTTTTGGACACCTTGTGCAACACATCCTTGACCTTCTTTTGGAGGACATAGGAAAACTTGATTGGGTCACACCGATTGTAGAGGATGCAAGGAGGATCACTAAAATTATCTACATTCACCTTTGGGTTCTTCACTTGATGAGGGAACACACCCATGGGTTGGTGAGATCCGGTGTGACAAGGTTTGCAGCTATTTTCTTAATATTGCAAAGCATTCTTGGTTCATTGACAATTTTGAAACAAATGTTTGTGAGTCAAGCATGGCTAAACTCAACTTATTCCAAGAAGCCGGAAGGAGAGAGGGTTGCACACATAGCCTTCGACAACCTATTCGCACAAAGAGCTTCAGAGATTGTGAAGGTAACTTCAAAACTTTGAATTTAAATTCAAATTGAATATTTGTTTTTTAAATGTCTTTCATTGTAAATTTGTAACTTTAATCTTTTTGCATTTTTATATTGTAGGTGTTCGAGCCCTTGGTTAGAGTTCTCCGCTTGGTAGATGGGATAAAACCCCAATGGGGTATCTTTATGAGGCCATGGATAGGGCCAAGGAGGCTATAAGAAATTATTATAAAGAGGAAAGCCTCAAATTTGATCCCATATGGGAGATTATTGATAGGAGGTGGAACCATCAAAACTCCACCTACCCATCCATGCAGCGGGGTACTTCTTGAACCCCCATTTCTTTCATTCAAGCACCTACTCAGATCCTACTGGAGAAGTTATGGAGGGCCTCACTACTTGCATTCAGAGGATGACACCCCATCTGAGGTGGCAAACCTTATTGTTGATGAATTGCAACATTACAGGGAAAAAAGGGGTAGGCTCTTTTCTTCAGACTTGGCTAAGCGAGCAATACACAATCAATCACCAGGTATAAAATTTCAAATTTACAAGTTACAACTATTGATAATTTGATAATTTGATAAAATATGTTTTGAAATTTTGACTTTTCTTTTTAAGTTTCTAACTCTTGAATATTTCTTTTTGTAGAGATTTGGTGAAAAAATTGGGTGAAAATACCCCAAATCTCCAAAAAATTGCCCTCCGTGTCTTATGCCAACCTTGTAGTGCATCCAACTGTGAGCGCAATTGGAGCTTGTTTGAGGCCATCCACAAGAAGAAGAGGAACAAACTAGCTCAGAAACGCCTCAATGACCTTGTCTATGTGCAATATAATCTTCAGTTGTGCACAAGAAAGGTAGAGGAAATATCAGATGATCCAATTGATTTGGATGAGATAGATCCTTACAGTGATTGGACAGGGCGAGATGAGCAACCTCTATTGTTTTCCAAGGATGATATCTATGATTTAGAGAGACAGGCAATGGAGGAGGGGGGTGGATTAGCATTCTTATTGGATGACACAGAGGATGATCCTGAGGAGGAGTCATTGCCAGTGCGACCAACAATAGCACCAGCATCTACATACAGGATGGAGGTTGAGGAGCTACAGCAGAGTCCTACGACTAAACCCTCTCCCCTACTAAAAACTAGACATGGGAAGAGGCACATGTAAATTTGTAAAAACTAAAATATATGTAATGTCCCCAACTCAAATCAAGATGATTAGTAGCAGATTGGCTATCCTTTCCTTGGTTTGCCCAAGAGGCGGAGGATGTAGAGCATCATTGGGTTGGGTAAGAAATGAAGTCCTTGGCTTGTTCTTAATTCTAATTTTAAGTTGAGTGCACGTCTTTTGATGCAACTTAAGTGAACTTAAGTTATTTTAAGGGAACTTAAGTTATTTTATGTTGGGCACGTCTTTTTAGGCAACTTAAAGTGATGCCTAGCCAAGGGACTTAAGTTGTCCCCTTTTTATGACTTAAGTGACATCTTTAAAACATGTGCTAATTAGCCTAAAGGGGGGCGCCCAACTTCTAGGAGAAGATAAGAACATATTTTTAGGGTTTTAATGTGAGCCTTTGGATTAAAGATGTTAAGATGAAGGGTGGAGATTAAATCATATGATTATGAATTGTTATATAACACCCTAAAGGGCTCCTTTGGAGGCATGGTGTGATGAAGTTTTCTGCTTATTGTTGCTGCAACTTGGCTTGAGGATTGAAACCCTTGAGTATCCTTGGTTTCGGTGAGACATACAGGCTCTCCCTAGTCAGAAGAGTGTGTTTCGGTGGAAGAACTTTGGTTTGTGAAACCCTAGCACATTGTTTATTGAAGGCTGCAAGATTTTATCAGGTTTGGAGGCCAAAATTACAATGTTATCAGTGCTGGTTACTCAGATCTGAAGATGTTCACTGCTGCAAATCATTCATTTCTGGTTTTTCTGAGGACGGCGGTTGAAGTGCAATAATTTCAGACTTAAAGATAGTCATTTTGAGCACCCAGCATCACTTTTGGAGGGAAGGCTAGGGTTAGAAAATATTCTAACCTAAATCTGGAACATTTTTTATATGAAATCTGCATATTTACTTCATGGAAATGTCTGATATTTAATTCTGAAATTTCTGGGCAGTTATGAGGGTTTGAAATGTCATTTTTCTGAGCATTGTAATATTCAGAATTTTCAATTAAATCTGATCAGAATTTATGAGTTTGTTTGGAGCTACTTTAATGCAAATAAAATTCAGATTTATGCCCTAGTTTGTGAAGAAATTTGTTATTAGTTTTGTGCCCTAGATTTCAGAAAATTATTGTTTCTTTTTCGTATCCTATTTGGGGATAATACAATATATTAATGTAGTATTTACTTTCAGTTTTACAAAAACAATTTGCTATTTTCATTTTGTTTCAGACTATCAGTATCAACGCATTCCACATGAGGATGTCATTTTTGTATCCAATTTGCTTTCAAATCAATCAAATACAACTAGACTCAGCTTGTTTCTTTTATGTACTCATTTATTGACTCATTGGATGCATCTTATCATCGAATTTTGCAAAAAAAGTGCGTTCTTAATGAAATTTAAGCAATTTTTTAAGTTGTCAAGTTTTTTGCCAAGTCGAATTTTTTGGGCTTGGCGAGTTTTTCAATTTGGCAAGTTTTTCAACTATGATTTGAAAACTACTTTGGGATAATTGCTTTTTGCCTTTTTCTTTCTTAAATCTTAATCAACGTCATATTTTAGCTTCTATTACCCTAAATTGAAAACTCTATATTAAGATAATCATTTGTACACTGCTTCAGGAAGTTTGATTTTAAAAAATTTGCTGTTCTGTTTTTCCTTGTTTTTGGCCCATTTTTTTCCTCAACTGTATTTCACATATTTGTGAAGCACTAATATTTCATTTTTTATTAATTGGCTACAATAATTCTTGCCATAGGAGTTCCAGCAGAAATGTAATGACATAAGATGAATTGCCAAATTGTACATCCTGTGTATTCTTCCTAGCATCAATTAAGACAAATATGCAAAAATAAAAAATAGGACATGTAATGCAAGCTTGCAATACAAGAAAAATGGCATACAATGACAATGTTACAAAGGTAGATGCGTAGGAGGTCGGTAAACTAACTGTAGCTTAGTGACTTAGAAAAATAATTACAGTGTAATTCTGCTTTTGACTATGAAATTTCATTGTTTCCTTCCCACAGAAATGAAATTGTTACAAATTTCTGCTTGAGATGGGTAAACTTTTGCTGAAAAGTGGATTGAGATAACCTCACTGCCTTTAGTAAGTGTGCCATTTTCCCAACCAAATAGGTGGTGGTTTTCTAATGTCTAGTAGTCCTAATTTGGATGCCATGGCCAAAATGATACGTCCAAAAGGTGAAGGAAATAAGCTGAAGTGGAGCAATCTGCTCAAGAAAAGAATCCATATGGGAAAATATGCTCATGGGAAGGCAATGTTACTGTCATAAGAACTTCCGTATATTAAAAACTGAAAAGCAGAAAAGGCATAGGAATTGATACAGAAACCAGAACATACATATCCTCTTCTTTTTTAAACAACACTATGTAAATAAATTGAGAGCCGATCAAGATTAACATATGAACACTGAAAATAAACATTTCTAACAGTGTTTCTCCAACTTTCCAGCGCAACAGCATGCAGCAGCATGCAGTGACGTGGGATGCAATTTCGGGGATGGCAAGGTGACAACAATTTAAATAACTTAAGCAAACTAAAAGCAGCTAAAATATTACAAAGTAAATGCAATCTGTTGAATTCCAAATGAAAATTCTCCACTTTTACCTATTTACGGGTTTTTGTATTTATTGCTTTAAAAGTACCCTTTTCTATTATAATGCACCAAATAGAGCAGATTATGTTCTGAAAGAGGATGATGTCCCCTTCAAGTCTCCAGGTTCCCAGTGCATCCAGGACGTCACCCAGAATCCAGGGACATATCCTTGTGGAATGCTGATTTGTAATTTATTGTTTTGTCACAACTCACAAGGTTGTCAAATTGTGTGACACAAAGTGATATTTAGACCTGTTGCAGAAGGGGAAAATTATCCTAATTGTGAGATCTACCTTTCTGTGAAATTATAGTCCAAATAGAGGAAGATGATTCACCTCTGAAAGTCATACACAATGCAAACAAAGGCTGAATCTGGCTGTGCTGCAGGACAGAATGCATACATAATGATATCTACAGTATGACCAAGTTTTGCATGAAGCAGTGAAGTTTTGGGCGGGCTGTATGGCCAGACAGTAGACCTTGAAAGAATCCAGGTGTAACAGGCCTGATCCTCAAACTCTGGTACAAACTAATATAAGCACAACAAAGGATGCAGAATGGATGTCTGAAACAGATGCTGCATGCTCTTTGTTAGCAAAATGCAAATACAATGAGATTCTCCTTGAACAAAAGTAGAATGCATAGGAGGATGCTGATACTAAGTCTAGTATTAGAGAGCTTGAAAGAAAATTTACAAGATAATTCCACTTATATTCTCGTCATAGGAGCACACTCTGACAAACCATTTAGTCCAAAGAGCTTATCCCTGGTCTTAATTATCAAGCATTTCCATGCCCCCTCTTTCTTTAGGCTTGCAACAAATGCTCTGGGCAACTACATAAAAGTTTCTTGATCCGTGGTGAGCAGATCAGAGAAAATATTTCAATTCATTTTATAAATTTCTCATCTGAAGCAACACATGAAGCACAGTAAACATGGGTCACAGCAAGGAGGTTACAACAAATTTGAACTCAATTGCCCAAGAAATTGTTGCACTGATTCAATATGCAATTTTCTATTCAACCCCTGGCACAACATAATAAAATGAATCAAAGGGTAAATCTTTGGAAGCAAAGCTATTGCCAAAAACCTAAAAATTCCCCCCCAATGGATCCAATTCTACTTTAGAGGGAAATTGGGAGGCTGGATGACTATTTACAGCACGATGATGCACACCACTAAACTTTGGAGGTAAAATTTGACAGGAAATGTCGGGCAGTCTTACGGCATTGCTGAAGGACTTCTCATCTTCAGTGATTAGTGAGAAAAGAATCATTAGAAAAATACTCATTGATAAGCTAAATATCCTCTTTCCAAATAACAATTATGGCTTTGATAATGCCCAACACATGTCTGGCGAGCAGATAACCATGGAATTCACATATTCACATGCATCTAGAGCAAGCAGGCAATCTCGCCTTATGGATTTGAATAGGTAATTACTAACCATGTGAATCCTTATCAAGGCATCAACTGAAAGAGTATAGATTTCTTAGACAAAGAAAGGGCTAAAACCAAGAGCCTTATGCATGGCAATAATAAGAGGCCATTCAATATGGTCATACAACTTATCAATAAAGGATTTTCTAATCCAAACGATATGCCCATTCAATGCATTCTTAGATGACAACAATATTATAGAAGATATGATGCTGTGATAATTTCAATATTCCTTGGCAAATGAAGGACAGAAATATGCTTGGTTCATGGGGATAAAGCTAAGTTACTGAATCAGAATTGGAATCAGATTTGGGTACATAAATACAGTACACTAGTACAGAAAAAAATTCTTTGGGCGTTGGGTACATTTTGGATATGTCCATACAAAAAACATATAAAAATCATAAATAAATACATATTTGTAGCCTAAAAACATGAATTAAGCTCAGATATCACATATCAAGCATATTGTAAACAAACTACCATACATAGTAAAAATTCAAAATATAGTATACTAAATCAATATCGAGTTATCAAACATAAAAGTTATGATAGATATTCAAAAATTGAAACAATTTATAATTTATATTATTTGAAAAGTGTAACAATGTTTGGAAAGTGAAACAATTTAAAATATCTAATTTTAAAACTGTAGATTCATAATACTAAATTTGCATTATGATAAAATTTTAATAATATATAATTTGTAGATTTCTAAATCTATAAATAAATAAATTTATATCAGACTTTTATTTCTATGTATATATTAGAAAACAATATATAAATATTAAAAATTTAAAAATCAGTATATAAATATTAAAAAACAGTATATAAACATTACCATATTAAAAACAGAATTTGCAGCACAGCTAGAGATGCTAGAATTGGCATTACACATCACTATAAAAAATCCACATAGCTAGGCACCCAGATTGGTATATAAATCCCAAGCAAAGCGCAAGCACGCATTTTTCCTATGAATGTTTTTCGAGCACATGAAATGTGAAATAATGTGGTCATTTATGCACAAAGGTTTCGTCTATCAGAAAATTTAAAAAATGCATTCAAAAATCCATCTACGCTGACTTGGATGCAACCTAGATTCAAATTAAAATCACTATCTGAAAAAATTTGAACCGTCCAATTTTGCAGGTGATTCTGATTGGTACCCAATTTTGGTACAACTCATACCTAGAAACGGGGCTATATCTAGCTGATTCAGTAACATAGGGATAAAGCATTAGCATTGGCTTTGTATGAGGTGTTCAATAAGGTGATAGGTTGACAACCAAATCTAGGCTTTGAATCCCCAAAATTTGATGTTGCCATGATTGATAAGCATCCAAAAGACTTGGTTCCACAAATCCTCTCCAGCCCACTCTTAAAAGATCTTGGATCATGATGTCCTACCCAACTTACAAGAATCAGAGGAAATCCATCAAGCTTTGGTGACTTATCATCTGCCATTTGAAGTAGCACCTTACCCGACTCGTCTTAGGAAAGAGGCTGGTAATAAACCTGACAGGAATTACATTCATAAACTTTTGCTTGGCATACCAACATGAAATGCTCCCTCAAATTTGTGGACTTTCTTGTAGACTGGTAAGCTTATCAAGAATTCATTTAATGGCTTCAAAGGTCCGCTTGGGCTTCAGGTACTCAAAGAAATCCTTCAAGAATCTTTTCCTCATTGTAATCCTGTGCAAGTGAGCCTTGATTTTCACTCCCATAGCTTCCTGGGCTTGATGAAGCTACATGAGATGGCTAGGTTTAACAGCCACATTTTGGAGCTCCGCATCAAAGGAGTGAAGCTCAAGCTGATCAGTATCAACTACATATTCCTTAGCTGCTGTGCGGTGGATTCTTCTAGGGATTTAGAAATTTTCTTTCCATGTTTTGCAGTAATGAAGCACTTCTAGAAATAGAACTATTGCATTATTGAGTTCAATTAGTCTCCCAAGGATCTAGGATTGAAGTCCAAATCCTCTTAATCACTAACAATTGGAGCTGTGCAAATGATATCCATCAACAAGAAAATGAGTGCTATGAATTTTGCCCCCATAAACAGAAAAAACAAAAGGGGGAGATGAGATCTAAGAGAATGGATCCAAGATTCCAATTTATTTGGTAGTTTCTTGTCAAAATTAGAAATAAGTAAATCAAAGACTCTTCATTGGAGGTGCAGTTTGACTTCACCACACTTATCTCACTTGCACAAAAACACAGAGTAAGAAGACTGTCCTTATCCACAAGGGATTCAAGTTTCAACCATAGTAGGATCTTCCCCAGCATTAGGAAACTCTAGTATTACTCATCTCCATTAGAAGTGTATAAACTGGAAAAATAGAGAAAATGCGTGTCTAAATTAAGCAAAAGACAAACCAAGCAGTTAATAGGGATACCAGCCCGAAATTGCCATATTTTGGGCAAAGGATAAAGCTAGAGGAATAGGAACACTACTTTTATTGTCCCCATGGGAGGTGGAGAAAAACTTGGTTTGCAAACAACTACCATTCAAGACTCTATAAGCAAGCTATTTAATTTCACTTCTAAAATGCATTCTCTAACAACACAAGAAATAGTCAATTCTATCAGTATAATTTTTTATGGGAGTCCCATATAATTCAAAGACAAGATTCTCTTAGTCAAGTAGGTGGTGATCAATCCATGGTCATGGCACTCCAAAGCTTAAAAAATATTTGAAAATGTATTTGCTTCCATTTTGGCTGTTCCTCTTAAGAGCACAAGGTTTTGGCTTACTTCCACATGAAGAATGACTTTAGGATCTCTGTGTAGCTTTCTGCATTGTTTGGGGCTAGAGTACTTCCAATGGTTGAAGTCAGCAGCTCAGGGAACGCTTCTTACTAGATTCATGAATGGTTTGAGAAGCTCTGGGAGATTGAATTGGA
The DNA here is from genome assembly GCA_007258455.2 of Sequoia sempervirens. Classification (NCBI taxonomy): domain Eukaryota; kingdom Viridiplantae; phylum Streptophyta; class Pinopsida; order Cupressales; family Cupressaceae; genus Sequoia; species Sequoia sempervirens. The sequence goes on from VDFB02000015.1 coordinate 411,341,215, forward strand.
GGATGTGGAATCTTGTAGGGTACTGATGAAACTTTGTAGGATATTTAATGTTTTTTAGTTTGCCCAAGCCTTTGCAGAGATTTTTGTCATGTAGGAATCCGAGTCCAAAATAGGACTGCCAAGTTCATGTCTGTCTACTGTGATTTTCGTTAGGATTAAGGTGCCATTCACCTTGTAAATCCTTTATAAACTATTTTATTGAATTCCAACATCTTTGGAAAGTGTACATAGACACATAAGGTGCTAGGGGATAAATAATTATCTCCCAAAGCTTATTGTAAATATATTCATCACTGAAAGTGAGGTTAATAAGCAACTGTAAATTAAATAAAATTGTAAATTGATTATCCCTTCCAAAGGTGGACACCTAGGAGAGGAAAAGGAAAATCAAGTGACTGTTGAAATTCCATATTTTTGTGCTTTTTGGTTCGACAAAATGGGACACCTAGCTTTGAGGATAAAGTGACTGCTCATATTCTAGAATTGACATATCATAAGTGACAAGCTTATCTTCTCAACTTGGGCATGGATTTTTTGGAGGGA
>VDFB02000015.1:411341857-411458320 GCA_007258455.2 Sequoia sempervirens
AATTAAACCATGCAGTGGGAAGAAGGATTAGGGTTGTGGGAGATTTGGTTTTTTGGCTGGTGCTAGCCTCAATGGCCATCATTTCTTTTTAATTTTACTAAAGATATTGTTACTGTTTTCCTATTTCCTTATAAATGGTATGACCCTTGGTGGTCTGTGGTTAAGATTGCTCTAAATCATGGTTTCATGATGGACATTACTATTAGTATTAGTTTTTGTGTTATGTTTTGGAGGTGGTTTTTGATATGAACCGTTTAGGGTGTTGGTTTGGTTTCTAGACCTTTTTGTTATTGTGTTGTTAGTGTTACTTTGCTTTTGATGGCCCGAGGGGCCTTGTACTAAAGGGACATCACTCTAGTTTTGCTTCTTTTTATATCAAAAACAAACAATGAGCTTTCTCAGGTAGACTCTCATGGAAAGATAAAGTCATAGTTGATACCTTATAAGAATCAATTAAATAATTAAAAAACAACATAAGAGCTTCATCTAATTAAAGAAATGTTGTAAGAATTAGAATTAGTTCTCAAAATATTAAACCACATATTAAATTTTGGCTATGACTCAATCACAAATTTGTTACAAATTCTAAAGAGTTATCCTCAAATAAAATTAATCAAAGGTATTTTGATATTTCTATGTGAAAGATTAGATGGATATTTTTTTATAAAAAATAATGTTTGGAGGGAACTTGTGCTAGTTGTGGTGGTTTGTAATATTAACAAAACTATATAGACACAAAGAGCACAACTATAATTATAAAATACCGAGTTATTTTTTAAAAATAATTTAGTAACATATGCATTAAAAGATGTCAAAGAGTTAAAGATATGAATTAATGAATACAAGTATAATTGTAACATAATTTATGAGAATATAGCATGTATGCAAGACATACACATAGATATTTTTATCTCTTGGTACCATTGTGTCTATGTAGGTTTTGCAAAAAATTATACACTACAACCACATAATGAAATTCAATATTAGAAATACAACTCTTCTAATTTACTTTTTATATGTATAAAATTCATTTATGCAACTAAACATAACTCCAAAGATAAAAATATCTTGATAGTGTGTCATTTCTTCTTCATAAATGATGATACTCACTCTACTAAGTTCATGCTAGATTGATTTTAGATGTTTAATAATTTAAGTGATAGAAACATCATTTTTAGCTAACACATCATGTGTTTATATATACATCACAATTCAAGAATTCGTGAATGTTTTACTTTTTGAACATAATGCATATGATAAGAGGATTAAACATATTTATAATTTTATTGAGGATGAATATGGAAAAGAGAGCATGATGGTGCAAGCATATGTGTTAAAAGATTCCTAACAGAAGAATATTTGAAGTACTAAGGTGATGCTAAGTTAATAGACGAGACAACCATTGTGGAATGATGTAACTCAACATGGGTCTAGGTAGTTAAAGTAAGTCTATAGTTTATATTTTTTGATTGTTAGAACAAACTAACATTGCAAAATATGATAGTTATAAAATAATAGGATTGAGTGATTTTCACTTATTTAGATGCACAAATTAGTTTCATGGAGTATTTATGTACAAGAGATATGCCATGTTTTTTATTATGTATACATTTTATTTAAGAAGATTGGGTTGATAAACGTATACGTTGAGTATCTTACAAAATCAATGGTTGTTATTGGACTATGACTTAGAAGGTACCCAATGAAGAAGTATGATGTGTGGTTGTTCAATTTTAGTATGCATATATTTTAAAATTTACACACTAATAAATAACATACGATATGAATTTCATATGTTCCAACCAAGGTCTAATTATAGTGATTGAATCTATTAGAAGTATGGATGACATGACACAATATAGTTACTTATTTAGGTCAAATATTGAAGGCGATTTGAAACATCACATAGAACAAATAAATAATTTCTAATCATTTTTATATAAATCCTAGATGAGTATATGTGGGTGGCTTGAAATTATTATCAAAATTTTAAAACACTATTTTGTACATATGGTGTATTCATTAGTAGGATCACTACAAATATACTCAATAAATTTGTCTCATATCTCACCAATAACATATAATGACCCATAATAGAAATTTACATACTAATGAACAACATATGGTATGAATTTCATATGTTCCAACCAAGGCCTAATTATAGTGAGTGAACCTATTAGAAGTGTGGATGATATGACACAAGATAGTTACTTATTTAGGTCTAATATTAAAGGCAATTTGAGACATCACAACGAACAAATAAATAATTTTTAATCATTTTTAAATAAATCCTAGACGAGTATATGTGGGTGGCTTAAAATTATTATCAATTAACTATTTTGTACATATGGTGTATTCATTAGTAGGATCACTACAAATATACTCAAGTAATTTGTCTCATATCACACCAATAACATATAATAACCCATAATGATTATTTTATGGGGTTTCTTCACCAAAAAATGTAAACAAAGGAGTAACATGTGGGGAAGAAGGTATATCTTGGAAATGTATAGTTCCAAGAAAAACATCCATGTGTGGTGTATCATTAGAATCAGTTCATAATTCTCATATGTAATATCATGTTCCATAGCAATAGAATATTGTGGTTCATATTGTTAGCATAGCTAGGAAATTGATATATCATATTTTAATTTTTTTATTGGAAGGTTCAACCACATGATTTTAATTATCATGAACACCTTAAAAGTGAATCATTTGGTACCTATAAGATTTTGTATCTTAATTCGAAAGACCCATGTAACTTTTAGTATGATGTTATTTGAGTTGATGATAATGATGAAATACTTGGTCATTGTAATTCCTTGAAATTACTATACTAGGATCCAAATGAATAAATAAGAGGGATAGTAATCAAGTTAGAGCTCTATTAAATTTAGATCACACTATACAAATATTCTTGTAACATAGTAAACTTTTGAGCATTTTTTTTTTAAAATATGGGACATTGTAAGCATCAACCACTTGATGCATATTCTCATTTATCTCCCTAGTCTCATTATCTTTTGAAACATTGTTTAAATTTTGAAACTTGGAAGAGTAAGATAATTGAGATGATGATGATGGTCCTTCCGCAAGGAATTGTCCGAATTTACCTATCGATTTTCAAAGTGAGTTCCGTATGCAAATACGGAAAAGAGCCCTATTCATTTAATAGTAAGAGTGCAGAAAACATTTCATAGACAAATATTCAATTTGTGCTTTTTGGTTTTATCCATTTTGTCAATCCTGTTCTCATTTGTTGGATGTTTGGGTGGTGCATAGGACTTCAGTGTTCGGCAGTGCTTCACGATGTGGTGGGAAGGTGCCTTGAGGAAATAAATGCTCATAAGTGACCGTATAGGTTTTGGGGGCTGGAACATAGGCCTAGCTCAATTAGCTAAGCATCCAGTTGGGAAAAAGAGGTTAAGAGGTCTAGTCTCCCCATCATCCTATTGAGTACTAGAAGGTGTGTCATGCCAACCCTACAGGTCATGTGAAAAATTTTGGAGCTGCTGGGTTGCTCAGGGGAGACGAATACTCGACCAGTCACATGATCTAAAAACACGCCAGTTCCGAAACCAACGCGGCTGACGAAACCAATCGCCAGGTTTACTTGAAATGCGCGGCCAGGATGTATTTCGCCACGCGTTCCATAGATTTTACGCTGGCCAACGACGGGGTGCCGCCGCACCGACGCGTTCCATTGCACAATTCAAATCTACATGTCAAAAAACTCTAAGGAAATATATATACAACAAGTTCATAATATAATGGTGTTTGATGTGGAAGATTATATGTGATGAAATTCTCATTAACATCATTCAATTGCCTCTTAATACTAAAAAAAATAATCCTATAGGGTTCATGGAAATCACTTGGCCAAGATCTTATCTTCATAAAAAAAATAAATACATTCCATAGATTTTGTTTTTGTAAATAAACATTAGAGTCACCCTTTCCATTGCACAATTCAAATCTACATGTCAAAAAACTCTAAGGAAATATATATACAACAAGTTCATAATATAATGGTGTTTGATGTGGAAGATTATATGTGATGAAATTCTCATTAACATCATTAGAATCAGTTCATAATTCTCATATGTAATATCATGTTCCATAGCAATAGAATATTGTGCTTCTATATTGTTAGCATAGCTAGGAAATTGATATATCATATTTTAATTTTTTTATTGGAAGGTTCAACCACATGATTTTAATTATCATGAACACCTTAAAAGTGAATCATTTGGTACCTATAAGATTTTGTATCTTAATTCGTAAGACCCATGCAATTTTTAGTATGATGTTATTTGAGTTGATGATAATGATGAAATACTTGGTCATTGTAATTCCTTGGAATTACTATACTAGGATCCAAATGAATGAATAAGAGGGATACTAATCAAGTTAGAGCTCTATTAAATTTAGATCACACTGTACAAATATTCTTGTAACATAGTAAACTTTTGAGCATTTTTTTTTTTAAATATGGGACATTGTAAGCATCAACCACTTGATGCGCATTCTCATTTATCTCCTTAGTCTCATTATCTTTTGAAACATTGTTTAAATTTTGAAACTTGGAAGAGTAAGAGAATTGAGATGATGATGATGATTCATACTTGAGGTGATAAATTTTACCACATGATTTTTCAAGTGAGTTTACATGTGTATAAAATATGGAAAAATACTCATGTATATTATTCTTAATAATAAGAAGAAGTCCTTAAAGAAACATAATTTCATGTTCACCATCATCAAATTTATGCTTTAGTTTCCATCTAAAGTTTGAAATAAAATATCATTATAATTTATTGGATCATTTCTTTGTTGGGTACACTTAGTTAAATCATTAATAGTCTCTTGCAATCCCATGTTGATGTGGAAAGATGCTATGAAATCAATGGCTAACTCATCAAAGTAATACATATATAGTTCGGGGTGGTGGGCCTAGCTCGATTGGCTAAAGCATCCAGTTGCAGGAAAGAGGTCATGAGGTCTAGTCTCCCCATCATCCCTGTGGTACTAGAGGGTGTGTCATGCCAGCACCACCGGTTACGCAAAATTTTTTTACCAGGCACACTGTAGTTTATAGGGGGATGGATACCCAACCGATTCCTGTAGTCTAAAAAAAAATACATATATAGTTCAAAATAATAAAGCCATTGAAAAAAATAATCCTATAGGGTTCATGGAAATCACTTGGCCAAGATCTTATCTTCATAAAAAAAATACATACATTCCATAGATTTTGTTTTTGTAAATAAACATTAGGGTCACCCTTTCCATTGCACAATTCAAATCTACATGTCAAAAAACTCTAAGGAAATATATATACAACAAGTTCATAATATAATGGTGTTTGATGTGGAAGATTATATGTGATGAAATTATCATTAACATCATTCGATTGCCTCTTAATACTAGAAAAATATTACAATAGTTTATCTAGGGTAGTCGTGGAGGTAAGATAGGTGTGAGGGTTGTGTGAGACAATAGAAGAAGTGAAATTTATTGCATAGACGGTTGTTGTTGCACCAAAAGATCAACTTATTAATGCCCAATACAACTACTAGAGTTAATGAATCCATGGGAGGGGGTTAAGCCATGTCACAAACTCAGAAGTGTTGTGTTGCATAACACAAGGAGACCAAGGGTGCACACCTTGCAACAATCCCCCCAACGCAAGTGAGGGGTTCAAACCTTTAACCAATATATGATACCAATTGTTGCATAGATGATTGTTGTTGCACCAAAAGATTGACTTGTTAATGCATTATATAACCACTAGAGTTAATGAATCCACGGGAGGCGATTAAGCCATGTTATGAACTTGGGCGTTTTGTTACACAACACAAGAAAACCAAGGGCACACACCTTGCAACAAAATTAGGGTGGGTGGTAAGAGGTAATAACATAGTCATAGAGGGAGGGATAATATTATAAGTTGTGTTGGACATGGGATAAGGAGGAATAGTATGAGACATAGGGTAAGGATGGAATGATGTGGAAGGTATAACACTAGTAAATATGTCAATTGAAGAATGAAATATAGGTGGAATACTAGATGTTGGTGTGAACGAGCAAAAATACATGTTAGAAAACGAGCAGCAAACAAAGAGTGCAAATAACAAATATAAACACCCTACACCTCAAGATTGGGAAAATGCTTAACTTAACAAAACAAAATGGAACCTTTTACCTTGTTGAGTAGTCCTTGGGTTGGCCCTTCGATCTTTGATGTTATATGCTCCTTTGATGGAAAAAGATGCAAGTTGTGAAATGCAATATGGATGGAGAATAGGTGAGAATGGATGCAAGTGCAAGTATTTGGCTAAGTATGGCTCAAGACAAAAATTTGCAAGAGTTTGGCTAGCACAAATGATCTCTTCTCAAAATGAGAGAAAAGAGGGGGTATTTATAAAGAATTTTGAATTCTCTAGAGAAATGGATGGTTGGGATTAAACCAACAAGGCCAAGATGTAGGGCTATGGTGAGTTGAGAACTCACAAGCCCTCACATCTTGACATGTGGCATGTGAAGTGGCTTGAAAAGGATGATGTGTACATGAATTGGAAGGAGAGTACATGACATGGAGGTAGTACATAGTACCTTGGGATTGGGACAAGATCTCCTCATAAAGGAGGTCCTTATCCCCATGTGGGTGAGAGGACATGTGAGGAATTAAAAATTCCTCAAATATCCACATGGGAATGAGAGAAAGTATTTAAAATTCTTTGAAATGCATTGGGGGATTAAAAGTGAATTAAAAATTCACATGGAGAAGGGGTGCTTTCTCCTAAACGAGAAAGCCTTTAATAAGGTTGACTTAGGACACATTCCATAAATGACATGGAGATATGGTTGGCCTAGTTAAGTGATTAAGGTTGTGAAAGTACCTGATTAAATAAATTAATGACATATTAGAGGCAAGTGGGAGATTAGGAAGAGTTCACATGTGACTTGATGTGAGAAATCAAATATCACATGGAGAAGAGAAAAATAAATTTAATATTCTTTGGAAGGATAAAAGGAATTAAAAATTCTTTGAGAGGTTGATTAGGCTAGTTAATGAAGGATTAGAGGAGGGTTAGGTGGCTAAGAGAGATTAGAGACCAACTTGCAAAAGTTGGAGGATGTGACACATCCTAATCAAGGATTAGACATGTGCACATCCCTAATGATGAGATTAGGAGAATAATTAAGATTAAGAAAGGGATGTGACATGTGAGGAATTAAATAAATGTCATATTTATTTAATTCATTTAATGAAAAGGAGGATTAAAGAGATAAGGTATTTATTTATTAATTAAATACCTTATGGATTTGGCAGAATTAAGGATATTAATTAAATAATAGCGATATTACTTAATTAATGCAAATAAGGGGATGTTTAGACGAAAGGGAATAAATTTGGATAAATTAAGTGTCCAAATTTAGGTGTCTACAGTTGGTATGGTAGGGGGAGTATAAAAGTAGGGAGGCCATATCAAGAAACAAAATCAATGAGAAATATGGAGGAAGGTATGGTCATAGAGGGATCATGGATGGTAGATGTAGGAGTAACACTATGAGCAATAGTGAGAGTGGTAGTAGCTATAGAAGTAGTAATAGTGGTATGAGGAGGCTAAAAAGAAGGAAGATGGGGGAATACACCATTAAAAGAGGCAATCAAGGATCGAGCACCATTTAGAATATTCATGCCAAAAGGTGTATTCACTAATGTTTGATGTAAAAGAGCATCCAACTATCGAAGAGATTGTTTGTTTATGAGTGCATAAACAAAAAAAAATAGTTGGTAATTGCAAGATCTTGCTTAGCTACATCATCATCATGCTCATAATCTTTTTTGTTAGCATGATCTTCAAAAATGTTATATCATCACAAGAATTAGAATTTTTATTTTATTTTATTTTATTAGATAACCATAGTAGAATTAATATGAGAGATGATTTAAATATAAGACAATATGAATCACTCTTATATTTCAAAATTAAAAAAATCAATAATATATGAAGCCTAAAAATGAACCCCTAGTGGTGAATATGAGGGTGGATATGGTGGGCAAAATAAAACTCACACCTTAAAAAATGGTATAACTATGAATAACCAAAAAAGGAGGATTACAAACCTAAAGGAGATATCAATTATGATAAAAAATCTACAAATCCTAATGGAAAAGAAGCATAATCCTTAAGAAAAAACCCTAAGGGATATAGGATAGGCTGGGTTCACCATAAATGTAATGGAATACAATCCATTTTACACAAATTTAGCTAATATAATGCAAATAATAAGCATATAATTAACCTAATTTTGATTAGGTGTTGGGTTGATTAACATGTACTAAATATTTGAGAATTAAATGTAAAGGATAGTTGCAATTAGCATTGTGAACAACAATAAGGAAATAATGTTGGTGGCATGCTAAAATCATTCATCATAGGTATAAAAATTTGATGCCATTAGTTTGGAGGATGTCTTAGGCTCTATGTACTAGTCTCAAAATCTGTTGTGTTTTAGATCCAAGTCCCTTAGGTAAGAAGCCAAGTGTCATTGCTTTGAATTAAAGTTCATGAATGAGCTTGGTTGCATGAGAATGAATTGATCAAATGTGTGTGTCAATCATTGTCTTCCTTGTGTTTGAATTTATCAGGGTAACGTTTATACACACTTTAGGGGAGATGCTAGATTGGTAGGATTAGGTTCTCCTAAGTCAACCCCTTAGATGGACTGGCTTTTATTGTTTTGAGTGAATAACTAAAGATATCATGTGCAAACAGACAATTGGCTTATATGTTTCTAATGTAGATTATGATTCTTTGTTTCTTAGAAACATAAATGTGTTCTACCTCGTGATTTCTCCTCGTTTTTGCATATGATTTTTCTCTATCTAACAAAATAATAAGTGTGCATTAAAAGTCTTTAAATACTAAGACATAATAGCAATTCACAAAAATGTGTACCAAGTTGGCTCACCATAACTAGTGAAAAGAGATGAAAATTTTAGAATTTGAATTTTAGATTCAATCTCACATGCTTCAAGATCAAACCATAGTCAAGCCTAAGTAGAATGAAAGCGAACCAAATAAAAAAATACTCATATCAAAACAAGATGTAAATTATATACATATAAAGACTATAAACAACTAATAAATAATTATATATAATAAATATATAAAAATGTGTTTAAAAAATTAAAAAAACATAAATAAAGATTGAAGCATAAGTCAAAAGTATGCCATGCCTCCAATAATAATATAATAATGCAGAATCCATTGTGGAAACGGCTTTGTTAAGCTAAAGTTGTATTCCTTGTTTTATAATCAATGCTGATGGAAATATAATAATAAAAAAATATTCCGGTGAAAAATACTATGCTCGAATCCACAAATCTCTCACCAACCACTTAATTTTTTATTCCAAAAATATAAATATAAGACAAATCCGATCTAAACGAATCCACTAATCACATCATTAACGTTGGAATATATCTTATTACTAATCTAATAATAATAATAATAATTTCACACCAATTAAATTTGACGGTCTATCACGCGTGACATAATGTTACACTCAGAATACTAAATATAAATTTAGAATAATGCTTCTCTCAAAATTCCCCTTTAGCATGACATATTCTTAAGTTTGTATCTTTCATTTCCAAATTTGATTATTACTTTATTAAAAAATGATAAAATTTGTGGATTAGGAAGTTTATGGATTTTGGCCCAATTTTTAAGTTTAGTTTTTTAGTGTGTCAATGCTCTTTAAAAATTGTTCTTATGGTTGTGGGGTTGGTTTATATTTTAATAATTTATTTTGTTTAGTAAGTAGATGTGCATTATGGTTTTTTTTTAAATGATATGATATGTTTTGATTGTTAGTCTTTTGGATTTTATGTTAAGTTCAATAATATATTCGTGATATATTATGTTTATGATGTTTTTTAGAAATTTGATTATATGATAAATAATGTTGTTTCTTCAAAAATTTGTGTCTAGTCATTTTTTATATATATTCTCTTTTAGTTCAATTTAAAGTGACATGATCCTCAAAGATCAATTTATTGGTAAAATATATCTTCTCACAAGGTACTAGGATAGTGTATGTAATAATCAAACATTCAATTAATTAATTTAGATGCAATAGTTCAACCAACAAAAGCATTAACATATGTATGAAATAAATATTAGAACTGATAAAGAAGGATATGAGTACCTAGCTATGCCTATGATAAGGAATATCTTATTGTATTAAGTATATAATAATTTTTCTCATAACTTGGTGTCTCAACTCTCCAAAAATATGTTCACTTGTAAATATCTAGACAAGGTGGTATTACGAACAACAATAATTTTTTCTATCAAGTGGAAGAATTTGTTTCTTATCTCAATTATTGTCAAACAATATTAGACCAATTTAATAGTGTTGACAAGTTTGAAGAGGTGTAAAGAAAAAAGTATTGTGTGATATATTTATCCTTCTGAGTGTAAATATTGATGTAATTCTATAGATGTGTGTTTATGATTGCTTGCAATAATAATGTGATAAATGATCTCTATGATTAAATGACCTAAGGATTTTGCATTTTATACAACACCCTAACATTTAGATTTATATATTTTGCACTTAAGTTAGTGGGTAATGATTAGTTAGAGTTAGGTTGATATAAAAATGGAAGTCACATATGTTACTATTCCTTTTACTATGTCTTATGTACCTATTTTAATTTTTTTCCCTAATATTCCATTTTACTCCTTGTAGCCTTTATTTTATAGTTATTTTCTCCTATTTTCATTTTATTCATGGTCATTCCTTTATTTTCCCCATTCATGTGTTTTGACCCTTTATGAGTCCCATTTCCATGTGTTTTCATCTCTCCCACACTTCATCTTGATTAAGCCTTAATCACATTTCCTAAGTGATAGCTATCCCTTGCCTCATATATTTAATGCTCTAATTACCCCTTTCATGCTTCCCCCTTGTTTCTTTCATATCTCACAATTCGTAGCTCCAATTAACCTAAAACAACCAATAATTATCTTATTTGTACCCCCTCTTCCTTATTGTAAGATTTGAGTTTCCTTGAGATATGATTCAAATACACTTGAAACATTTGATCCACTCTTTTCTAGGATCTAAAATTAAACATGAGGTTATTACTATTTTCTACTTGTTCTTATCTTCTTCTTTTTTTAAATTATAATTAGAGCTATCATTTTGTTGGATATTCATAGCATTATTTGACCTTTAGAGCCTTGGATCATTGTCATTCTATTGGTGCACTACTTTTGAGTCTTGAAGTGTCATTTTGCAACAATTTTGAATTTATGCTCAAGCTTTTTAGAGCCTTTCTCTTTCCTCCAATTCCATCACCATAGTCATTCCATCTTCCCAATTCACTCATAAATTCACCTAAAATCTAGAGATTTCCTTCTATTATCCTCCTATTCCATCCCTCTTTAGTCATAATCTAATTCCCGTAGTTTCTTTTGACATTTTAAACCCCATTTATTTTCTCCCATTCCCCCTTTGCCCCTCATAGTCTTGATTTCCCCCTTTATATCCAAGTTAAGGTTTACATATGATTTATGTTTACATTATATCATATCTTAGCTCTAATTATATTATTTCCATATTTATGTTTCATGTGGATCTATTTTTGAATATCTATTAGAGTGCTAACTAGGGTGGCTTCCCCTTTAATCTTTCTATTTTGTAAGGTTTTTATATTAAAAAATATGTTTGTAGGTCAAATACAAGAATATTTATGCATTTCTAATGGATATGTAAATTATTAAAAAATCTTAGAATCTTGAGATGAACATTCCTTAAAATCTAGAGTCATTTCCAACATAAAATCAATTTTGCACTCCCCTAAGTCAATATTTGGGTGCTTGGTGGGTGCCTAGAAAATTTGGCATTGTTTCACATCAACTTTTACAAGCTTCAAACTTCACAATGAACTTATTTATCATTTGTGGCCTACCCATTTGATATCATCATTTTTTTTAATGTTAAGGATTAAATTTCTTGTCTTGGTTTTTTTTCTAATCCTCATTTTGGATAGTAACTTCCCTTTGTTTTTTTTTTTTTATCTATTTAAGCTCAAATAATTTGGGAAGGCATTTATGCCATTGTAATTACATATTTTAAAATTTTCACCATATTCTAACATAGGGTGAAATCTAGGTATCGGGCACATGATTTCTAACTCTAGACTACTATTTGTATGCATGAGCTAAGAGTTTGGACCCTACCTTTATTGGAATTTAAATTTGGTTTGCAATCCCCTAGGTTGGTCCATAACCCATTTCTAATTATTCTATAATAAAATTCCAAGTGTATCATTTCCATTTTTATAGTTCCATTTCTCCTATTTATAGGTCACTTTCATTCTTTATTTTCTATTTGTAAACAAACCACGAGGATTATTTCATAGTCTAGTTTCACCAAGTTATGGTATTTGCAAATACTAGTTCTTGTTCTTTGTATTCGGTTTTAGCTTACATAATTATAGTTTAATTAGGTGATATTATTTTATTTTATTAGTTTCTCTTATGTAAAGGGTATTAGCAGAGGTTTTTCCTCACATATCTCACTTTGTTATGAATTTTGACAAGTGGTAGTACTAAAAATTGATGAAGAGATCATTATGGAAATTCTTGAAAATTTTGTTCAATTTTTCCCCATGTCATTAGTGCCCCACATAACTATCCTTGCCTTTGTTTGATCCTAATTTTTCACCACAATTTCTTCTCTACATTTTATAACTGCATGGATAGATTCCAAGTGCATCTAGATCCTTTATTTTATAATTTTCATCTTATGGTCATTATTTGTATCTATTTATTTCCATTTCCTAAATTATGATTCCATCTTGTGTTTTAGCTTTGCCGTTAGTCCCAACTCATGTATTATTCAATTAGATCAAATTATGATTGTTATTTTCTTTCACAAGCCCTTTTTTGATATAATTTAACATCACAATTTACAAAAGAAAAATATTAACTTATTTTCATTCATTTAGTGAACATATAAATTTCATTCTTATATTATGCTAATTTTATCAACACTTCCTCATATTCATCTCCTTTAAAACCATAGGAACTACTTGTAACCTCATAGCCTTCTACTTGTATATTTATACCATGGGTCCTACTTCTTTCCTTTTTTATTCATTCCAATCTCCTTAATCCTCATTCTTTCCATGCATTTCTTTCTAATCACCTCTCTATGATCACTCCTCTCCTTAATCATACTTTGAATACTACTTATGATCATATGCCACTTTGTATTACCTATATTTGTCTATTCCCACTCGTTCTCCTATATTCATAAATCCTCATAATACTTATGCTTGTCTTCTTACCCCCTATGATTATTCCACACCTAAGGACTCCTCTTTTTCATGTTACTAGTGGGATACCCCAAGATGATGATTATCCTTATGATACTTTGGATTCTTCTTCATGTTCTTCTTCATTCAACACTATAATTTTCTTAGATCATAAATGAAACACAAATTACATTACAATGTAGATTCTTACCCTTATGATTCTCTTCCCACAACTTCTCCCCCATATCAAATTCATTTCTTAGAGATGATATAATCCTACTCAATATCTTCTCATATTCTTGATCTAACCTTGATTATAATACCTACCACTATTGTACCATATTTCTCCCATTCCTTCACAACACTTTCTACACCATTTGAGATATATTCACCTATCTCTCCACCTTCCCATAATGCCTAGAATTTCACTCTTTGTCCAACCACCTCCATCACCATCTAATTTTTTACTTCCTTATTCCCCATATAATTATAATCCCAGACCATTTAAAATTGATGATGCACTTTAGTTACATGTGACAAAAATGATATTATTGATTCTTTCATAAATAGCATGTTAGATGCATGTGTTATGATAAATATGTTCAGGTTTCTCTTTATTCTAATAATAATTTCTCTATGTCTGATGTGTCTTCTCCTTAGCTCTCTAAAGGTATGAAATTGTCCAATGAAAGAGGTTCTAAAGTAAATGTGCAATATTCTACAAATTCCATAAGTGAATTATGTTGTGATGAGCATCTTATGTTATCTTCATTTTCTTTATGTCTACATAAGAACATAATTGGCCATTTGTGTATTATATCATCTTTGGCTAATAAATGTGGTGTACCTATCTCATGCATGCAACTCAATAGATCAAGACATTCACTATCAAGAGATTCACCAGTTATGAGGGTTATATTTATAATGTCAAACCAAGGATGTATCTTCTCATATGATACCAATACTTAGTGTACAACTTAAAGGTTTATGGGAGTTTTTGTAACACCCCTCCGTTTTGGCTCTTTGATCAACATTGTTCTTCCCTGTTATGATTGTGTCTGATTATGCTTTGACTTTGGAACTAGGTTGCTTTTGATTGCAATTGTTATACAATGTGGATGTTATATTTCAATGTGATGTTATCCTGATGTTACCCTTATGGCATGTTTTGGATTAACTTAGAAGATATTTGATTTAACGATGTTTTATGTTGTTGATCATGTTATTGATGTTAGATGTGCTAGTTAGTGATATTGTATTGGTGAAGGGGACGAGATTGTATCACTCGCTTGCGAGTGCCCTACGATTCTGAGATTTCCTCTTCACGGTTTGATTGATCATATTATGTATATATGCACGTTCGACACGCTCTTTGTTGCAGGTTGGCAGGTACATGACATCGACTCCACTTGGTTTCCAGGTTTGAGCGTGTCCATTGACCAACAGAAATTAATTGGGAGATAGTAGCTAGGTTTTATGTGTCAAGTCGTTACCCTAGTCACCGTGTGTCGTCAGGTTGTAGTTGGGTTTGGTTGTTTCATGTTGCCCTGATCACCTTAAATGGCTTGTGTTGTTAATCTGTAGCTTAAATGTAATTATTTGTAATGCTAGGAAGGCTATTTACTTTATTAATTAATTTAATTTAATTAATAAAATAATCTAATCTTGGATTATATTTATTTTATTGATTAATTAAATTAATTGTGTGAATTGATTAAGTTATTTCTTTCGAATTAAAAGTGTTAAAAGTTTTAAATTCTTTTATTGAAAAGAAAAATAAAAAATAAAAATAAAACTAAAAGGTATTACATTCTATTTGGAAAATAGAATTTTGTTTTAAGTTATTTAAAGTTCAAATGTTTCAAAATGCAATGACTTTGTAGAAAAGATATTTTTGGAAATAGTTGACTTTTTTTTTGGTAAAAGATATTTGTGAATTTGAAATTGGAATTTGTATTGGAATTTGAATTAGAAGTTGAATTTGAATTTGAGTTTACAATTTAATTTGAACTTGAAATTTAATTTGATCTAAATCTGAATTTGAGTTTGAATTTGAATTTGGGGGAAACTCTATTTTTAGGGGATTTTTGTTCATTTTGAGGGGGATGGGTTTTCAACTTGGATGGGGAGTTTGTTGGTGGTTTTACTTAGGATTTGTGAAGGAGGTGGAGACTTTAGCTTGGGATGGATTCAATGGAGGAATTGGAAAACTCCATGTTTGAAGGCTTCAAGTTTTGGAGGAAGAAAACAGGTTCCTCTTATCCTTGCTTGTCCATTTTGAAAGATTAAATCCTCTTCATGCTATTTTGAAATCTTGAAATGTTGTTTGAATCCAATGAAAACCATGGGTTATTTGTTTGAAAACTTGCATTTTGTGTTGAGATTTTGAAAAGAAAACCAAAACTAGAATCAACAATGGAAAAATGAAATGAAAACTAAAAGAGTCTTGTTTTCAAAACATAAATCTAAACCCTATGCTTGTGATGAAAAATCCATTTTTTTGTTACAAGATTTTGTTGGGAATTTGCTCAATAAAACCCACAAATTCATTTTAAAAAATACTAGGGTTTCCATTTATTAAATTATGGAAATAACCCTATGTTTATTTTTATCCATGTAGAATTTTTCTATGTTTTTCTTTGAATAAGGTTTATGTTTTCTTTTAAAAAGAAAAAAAAAGAAAGTAAATAAAATAAATTTTATTTTTTTTAGGGTGGCTGGGGAGGCCAACCCCCACCACCACCGCTGCCGCGGTCGGCGGCGGCGGGAGGCGTTCGCTGTGTGGGAACACACAGCCATCGCCGCTCGGTGGGGGGTGGGCTGTGTGTGAACACACAGCCACTGCCGCCCGACGGGAGGCAGGGCTGTGTGCCCAGGGCTTCAGCCCTTTCTTTGTATTAAAACAATTTCAATTTTTTTTTAATGAATTTAATTTTTTTTAATAAATATTATTTATATTATATTTTATATATTATATATAATATTTAATATTATATATTATATAAAATATAATATATTTAATATATATTAAATTAAATGAATTTTGGTATAAGTTAAAAAAATATATATTTTTTAATACATATGTTAGATCATAAGGATTTTAAAGATGATTAATTGAAATATATATATAAATTATTTGTTATATTTTAATTAATGGGTGTTTTAACTATTTGTTAAAATAATAGTTGTTTAAATCAAATATATTTGTATATGAAGGTAGATACGTACATTGAATATTTATTTATAAATAACCATGATAATATGTTGTTATATTTAATTGTATGGATATCGTATTGGTACTTTATTTTAATAGATGCGCTAAGGGGTATCATAATTCAAATGTATTAAGATGATTATCGTTGTGCTATTAGAGGCAAGAGTGGAGTTTAGAAAATCTAATGTTTTATTTGAAATATTGATTTTAGTTGATTGAATATCCTATGTTGCAAAATGGATTAAGTGATTTAATTTAAATATTATTTATTAAAATATCTTGAGTTTGAATATGTTAGTGAAACTTAGAGTTAACGAATGTCTTATTCAAATCAGACAACTTTATTGTCAAATGTTGGATTTATTTATAATTTGATTTTGATTATTATGGATAACTGAGGCAAATGAAATTAAATAGACAAATTTAAGATATAGATCATCTTAGGATGAAATTGTTACATAATCGAAGCAAAAGTAGATTCTATATTCAGAAGAATTATTTAGAACATTGAATTTTTTATTTATTTTTTTATATAGTTAAATGATGTATTGAAAAAAAAGAAGATTTTAAATAATCAAATGATTATACTTCAAAGGTTGACTTTATTAAGATATGTGATTGAGAAACGAAATATAATTATTGGTTTTAACTCCTTAAGTGGTCAACATGCTTAACTCACTATTAGGTATATTCGTTTTGGAATATAATTGAATTCAAGTAGAGATAAGATTTAGTTGATTTATTTAATGCTAAGTTGAAATCAAGACTGAAATCATTTAATCTGAATGTTTATTTTTTTCAAGATGTTTACTTATAGAATATGATTGCGGAACTGAGAGTAAAGGATGAACTTATTAATTAACCTAAATGTTTTATTAATCAAGTGATTTATCTATAGTATGTGATCAGGAAACTTAGAGAGAACGGTTGATTTAAATTTTAACTAGATAGTTGCATTATTAAAGTGTTTTGATTATGAATATGGTTATGAAATTTAGAGTAAATGATCTGTTCTTTAAATTTTTCAATGTCGTGAAAAGATATGGGATCAATTGATTGGATAAATGCAAGTCATGAAATCTGTGTTTGACTGGATTTAGGAAATCCGAACATTAGCTTACCTATTTGACTGACATGTTTTTAGTGTTTAATTGTTCACCTTCGATGTTGTGGAATGAGAGTGAATGTTTTGAGAGCCTTTCAGATATGGGTTCATTTATTGGAATGGGTGGTTATGGGTGGTTATACGCGAGTTATCCTTTGTTATGTACCTTGGTTTCCGTGTTATGAGAAAAGTTTGTTTGTCAAAAATTCATCTTTAGACATTTAAAGAATGTGTGATTATATGATTGTTGACTTTAAGTCATTTCTTGTTGATCATGTAAGTCTTCCAATTGTGTTTTTTGAGATGATGATTGTTTCCCTGGTGATTGGTTATTGTCTTTCTTGGGTAGAGCACGAGACTTGTATCAGTGGAAACCTGGTTCTTCGTATGGGTTGTGTGACCTTGTGATTAAAGGTTGAGTCTTGTTTTTAGTTCGTTATGTGGGTCATCATGATGTTAGTCAACCTTGTGTTAGCCTTGGGTAGTGCACACTTTGGTTTCAGTTTTGTACATTTGTAGTGATGTGTTACCTGTTGAGGTGTTTGGTTATTTGTGATCAATGTTAGTGCATTGTCTACCCTTGGCATGTGGTTGAGTTATGTGTTGTCGATAGGGGAGTGGCTTTCAACGAGCGTCGGGCCCAAACTGGTTCCAGGATAACTTGTGTGAGAGTCAGTTAACTAAGTGAAAATTAAAATAACTTATACTAGGGATAGAGTAGCTTGAATATTAATAAGATAATTTAGCCTCGCTCATGGCTCAAGGGCTTGTACAAGACTTGAGATGAGTCGGGAAGGCCTGGAATGGCAAGATCGTTATCTTGTCTTTACGAGAGATAATCGATTCCGCTCTGGTGTGCATGTGGGGCCGGGAGTCGATTGAGGTTTCCAGGATATCCCTAGAGGGGGGCCGGGACCTAGGAAGACTTGCCAGGAGATCCCATGCAGCCTTTGCGATGACACTCCTCCTATAACAGCAGTCGGTATGGTGTTGTACCATTGGTTTATTTTGTATAGTGATTGTACTCGATTTTGTCCTCTGGAAGCATTGTAACCTTGATATTAAGTGACGTGGTATATGTTCTTGTTTGCAGTTCAATTTTTGTGTTAGCCTATGTCTAGTGGTAGATGGTCTTATCTAGGAAATCCTTGTTACTATCTCCTAGCACAGAGGGAGTGGGGCCTTTGGGTTCCACGTGGTCGGGTGGCGTGCATCTTAATCCGTTGGTACTTCTTCTTGTTCGTGTGGTCGTGATTTCTAGTGGGAGAGCTCGTGGGAATCAGTTTCTTCTCATGCCTTGTTCTCTCAAGTTCTTATTGTATTTTATTACCCCTCATTTGTTATCGAGGTGGAATTTGTAAATTGTAATCATGATGAATTTACGTCATTTAGGGAATGAGTGTTGTAATCTTATTGTTTAAATGTTGTTAATTAGAATCTTGAGGTATTTATTTTCCTTGTCATAATTTATCTTGTATGGGATGTATGTAATCTTAATTTTGTAAGTGATTAATGTTTTGGTTTCAGTTGATGATAATTGTTGTTTGGGTTTTTAAGTAATCTTTGTCTCGTGGCCTTAGAGGTTGTTGGCAATATGTATTCATCTTACATGTTATTTGTACTTAAAAAAAAAAAATTTGGTACGTTTAAGTAATGAATTGCAACTTCCTCTAGGGTTGCGTGGTGGGGCATTACAGTTTTCCTAAGTAGTTGACAATAAAAATAAAAATTACTTATTTAGAATGGAACTCATATTAAATAATTCATAAATCTATAATTGTTATTCTACAACTATTGCTACAAGTTAATAGTAGTTTTTGGGTTCTATCGACAACATAATGAATAGTTGTTATGGGTAATCGTTACAAATAAATAACAAAAACCTACTGATCTAAACTTGAACATATTGAAATAACTAACTACTAATATACAAAAAAGAGTCATGTTACCTCAAGTGGGACCTTGCTTGGGTTGCTTCACTCTTCTACTTCATATAATTATCAATCATTATTTCTATCCTTCATTCATTCACATTCAAATCAACATAAATTGATATAGAATTTCTTTAGATTATTTCTCTAAAATTGATACAAATGCTAAAGAAATCACCATTTCTCTATTTTATAGATCCTTTAATACATATAGAATTAGTTTTGACTAGCTATTCCTAATATTACTTAACAAGTTAGAGTCCTAACAACCTAAATTATAGATGTCAACCCATTCCTACAAAATAGGAAGATAATTATTTTATTTTAAAATTATAAGTAGGAAACTTTAGGAAATGGAGACCTAACACAATTCTCTAATTGTGACTAGAGAATCAAAGTTATTGGCATGTATAGACAAATGGAATAGTTCCTTCCCATTATCTATAATAAAATTTATTATTGTTGGTGATTGAAGTTATATCTACATGTTTTGGTTCCATCAGTTGTAGAGCATCCTACATCATTGGTTGCAAGTGCTTGATCCTCCAACTACACACGGTTGGTCTTGTGGCTATGGGTTTGCGATAGTTCTTTGGCTACATGTTGTCTACTACCCTTGTTGCATGAGGGTTTAGTTCCTCCAAGCCACTTATATGTTAAAATTACCACAATTATCATAATATGCTATCATATTTTAGAAATAACCATCTAAATATGCAAAAATTTATCAAACCATCATTTATCAAGTTTGTTACTTTAAACAATAGCCATAGAGTTTAGGAATGTCTGAGGAAATATTTCAAGGAATAGGAAATAAACATTATTAACAAGAAAAAATACTAGACTCATCACTCCCCCAAATTAATGGCATGCTTTTCCTCAGGCAAGTGAAGGCCTTTGATTGTATAATTGAGTCAATACCATGAAATCCTTTGGATCAATTATCCCTTCCACCTAATTTAAATATAATCCCTTTTGAGTTTCCAACCGTTCCCACTATGCATCTTCATTAGATGAGTTTTATGCCTTCTTCCCTACTAGTGTGGTGTGGGAAACTAGAGAAGTGGGGGATAAAAGACTAGAGGCAACCAAGTAATCGCATACTTTCCTACTAGTTGAATATATATGTGCTCCTTGTTAATCATGACAAAGTAATTGAAGGTAGAGTGATGTTATTTCATTCTCATTTCTTTTGTCAATTCATTCCATCTGGTTGTGCAAAACCCTAATGCTTCTCTCCCTATCTATGTAGAAAATTATTTAAACATTTTATAATAAGCTTCTATAGTTTCCTAGATTTTATTTTCCACCTCAAGATTCTTCATTATTATAATCCATTCTTCCACCAATCCTTGTGGGTCCTTTTCTTCTCCCCTAATCTTTAAAGAAGATGATTTTTCCAACCCCTTATACCACCACATCTATAGATCCTTATTTTTTTCATTTAAATGAATGTTGCCAAAGCCTTTATGTAAACATCATCTACATAAAAAAATGGGTTCCATTTAGTTTGATAAGGTACATCAAAATCATGTAAGTAGAACTCATAGAGTTGACTTTGTAGTTTTGGAGTGGAATTGTGAAAGAAAGAAAAGAATACCATAGGTGTTATTATAGAGCATGGAAGATCACTATAGTCTTGTATAAATTAAAAAAATAGACATTGTTCTTTTAGGAATAACATGGGTGATCCCACAATATTGGTTTACAATTTTTGGCCAAACTGGACATTGAACTATTTTTTTCTAGCTAAATCTTGACTTTTGGGCACCTATAGCAGCTAAACTGTGAGGAATTTGAAGATGATGCAAACTAGTGATTTGTAATTTTTTTTTTGTAGATTCTAAATATATTTTTTTCAATTTTTTTGGAATAATATTGCACTTCTTTTTCCATCTCCTTTGAAAACTAGTTTTTTTAGTAAACACCATTTTTAAGGAGTGATGCTCACCGTATATAACATAACTTTTTTTCCATGAAGGATAAAATTCTATTTTTTTCAAATTTAGATTTTTAACTATGATATCTAGCATTTTCATTTGGTTTCATAGTGTTTTATCGAATATTTTTTCCTTAATCAACTTTTGAAGTCAAACCAATTACAATTTAGACATAGGTGGACCGTATACAACATAATTTTTTTTGCATGTATCAAAATTCATTTTTTTTGTTGGATCAAGGAATTCAATATCTAATGCATTGACATTTTTCAATTTTTTTTTGATAATCTGCTATTTTTCCACATGTGCAGAACAAAGAGCTTGATTTTCGATGAAAAACCTATGTTTAATCAAACTAAAAAAACAAATACATAATAAAACTAAAACATATTAAAATTATATTTGTTGGATAGTTCATTCTAACGACTACCATCATCCAGTTGGTTCTATGAATTCTCCTCCATTTTCATATTCAACTCGAGCTTCAAAGGGAAAAATTCTGGAGAAATTTGGTGCTAGAGGGGGAGAAGGGGGAAAAGGGGGGTTCAAATGAAATTCGAGCGAACCCCCCTTGGAGGTTCGCTCAAACCAAGGTTCAAGTGAACCCCATTTCCACTAAGTTTCCCTCTATTTTTCATTTAAGGACATGTGGAATATGGTGGGAACCAACATTAAATAGGTTCGCTCGAACCAAAAGTTCGTTCAAACCCCCAAAAACCAAAATTTTCTCCATGGGGGAAATTTTTGTGAGTTTCCTTCCTCACTAGAATTGTAAACCAGTTTTGTGGGTTTACCCACATATATACCCTTGTTGGTGGTGTATAACTTACAATTTTGGGTGCAAGTGTAGTCATTTGATCAACCTTCTTTTATAACTTGTGTATTTCTTGTGTTGAACACACCAAATACTAGGAGGGGGGTGAATCAATATCTACAAAAATTTAAATGCCTCTAAAACTTGAACTCTTTAGCACAATACTTCTTGACCAAATATAAACCTTTTAGCAAAAAGATATTACACTTTAAGCCTTCAACCATTTCAACAATCTTTAGAAATGAAAGATATAGCAATTATATCCTTAATCAAATAAATAGAAATGAAAAAGAAACAAGAAACACACATCCACAAGATGACACCAGATTTACGTGGAAAACCTAATGAGGGAAAAACCATGGTGAGGATTATCTCATAATATAAAGGCTCACTGCTAAAAATGACCTGCAAACTAAGGTGCACTACCTTAGAGAAAGATACAAAATACTTGCAAAAAATTAAAGCAAAAATAAATCCAAGAGCAAGATACAAGGACCTAATGTGATTCACTATCTTAGAGCAAGATACAAAATGGATTTAGGAAATTTAAAATATTTGTCAACAATTCACTTTTCTAACTGAGGAATTAAGGTACATCTAATATTTCTTCTTCACTCTTTAGCACTAACTCTGTTGGATATTCAATATATTTCATCCTCACACTTCTTTAGACTTATTTTATTCATCCATGCCTTTGCAATTGAAATGATCTTGAATTTATATCCACCACACTACTTCAAAACTTTCAATTAGGTTGATGAAAAGAAGATAAATAATAAACTCAATCAAGTTGGCCAAAAAAACATATTGTGGTCCTATAAAAAGATAGAGATGACCAAAAAAAATCTTATCAACTCTTCCAATGTGATCTAAGATAATTCACACACTATCACACAACAACCTAAGTTGGCAACATGAAAATATGTATATGAAACATGAGGCACATAACCGATCATCCCAAAAATATACTCCTAACTAAATTTACTTAATGTGGTTCTAACCAAGATAGGAAAAGACTCAAATCCATCATATCACACTTTTATATGCTAGAGAAAACCCTTAAGAATTTAGCACAATCAAGAAAACAAGCCATGTCATCTAGATATTCACAAATAACCTAGAAAACCAACTCAAGACACAATACAACATCAAAGAGGTCAAACATTGGCATGAAAATCACATGGGTATATTCTTTGAACATCCAACAAGCCTTCCAGACACTTCTTCCATATTGTCATACCACCAACACCAACCAAAAATCAAATAGGAACAAAGTATTTCATTCTAAAGATACAAAATGAGATATGTCATTAACAAATCAACTTGCAGACCACTTCAACACATGAAATTGGAATTGAGATACTACATAGAAATTTAGAACACATTCACCAAGCCATAGGAGCAAATACATCAATATAGAGAAATGTGGAGCATTTTATGGATAGTTCTAGACAACCAACAAAACTATCAACCTTCTATAATTCACAAAAACCTCCTCAAAAACACAAGTGACCTGAAAAGATAGGAGTGCAACATCCACAAGTTCCAAACTGCAAGACTAGATCTCGAATCACAGAGGAATGTAGAGAATTCTCCCAAATAATTTTCAAATCATCTTCCTAAACCAAAAACATTCAATCAACTTGCGAAGGCCAAAACTTTCTTTCAACAACATATACTTGATCAAGAACAACAAGAGAGCATATACAATACACTGTAGACCATCACCAACATCTCTCTAGCATCCATAACACATCTAGTTCTTACTTTAATTCTTCTAATCCTCATCTTAATATATCATTATGAAATCAACTCTGTTGATAGCAATAATGTACTAAACAAATTTTCTTGACATAGAACAAGGCATGACATCCAACCATGAACTTTAGCAACTCCACCATACACCAATTTTAGCCCAAACTAAATGTTGTCAACAATGACAACCAATGCTAAATACCAACCACTGTAATAATCTCATCAAGTATTAACATCAAAGACAACCAACAGTCAATGTTGGTAACAATGACAATTATTACCAAAAATCCAAAGAAAACCATAGTCAGTATTGACATCAATGACGATCATTACCAACAATATCCACCTTTGGAATTGATGGAAATACACACTAGTTCACTCTCCCCCTTTGAAATTAAGGAAAAAGAACCACACACACTTGCATAAAACAACAATACATATTCTGACTTCAAGGAAACAAGGACCAAAGATCTTCAATTAAAACAAAAAAAACTCTCCCTTTTGACCAATAACACTTCTACTCAGCTCACCATGCTCCCCCTTACTAAAAACTCCCCTTGAGAGGTAGCACACATCAATCTAGGGGAAAAGGATATGACATTAATTTATCCCCTTTTATAGATGTACCATTTATGCATCTAGATAGAACAAGGAGGGGCAATAACCCCTAACTTTTTCTAGAGATACTCAAAAGTATCTTTTGAAAGTGCCTTTGTGAAGATTTCTGCAATTGGATCCTTGGTAGGAACATATTCCAATCCGACTTCATGCTTTTCTAACTTCTCTCTCAGAAAGTGATATTAGATAGAGATGTGTTTAGTTCTTGAGTGCATTACCATATTTTTGGAGATATTAATTACACTTGTATTATCACACAATATTGAAATGGGTTCATCATACTACCTTACATCCTTCAAAGTTTACTTCATCCAAAGTACTTGGGTGCAACAAGATGTTGTAGCAATATATTCAACTTTTTTTGTGGATAAGGACATTGAATCCTACTTCTTACTAAACCAAGAGACCAATCTATCTCCCAAGAAAAATGAACTACCACTTGTACTTCTTTGATCATCCACACATCTTTCCTAGTTAGCATTAGTATAAGCACTCAAGAAGAAATTTTGATCCTTCTTATACCATAAACCATAATCTAGATCCCTTCAAATATCTAAATATTATTTTCACTACTTTCTCATGAGATTGCTTAGGATTGGCTTGAAATATAACAACGAAACATACTATGCATTCATGATATCAGGTTTGAAACCAATCAAATTCAATAGATCTCCAATCATAGACCTATAAAGAGTTTGATCAACTTTTGGAGATTGATCATATTTTCTCAGGTGACAACTAGTCACCTTAGGAGTACCAATTGGTTTAAAATCTTCCATGCCAAACTTCTTCAACATATCCTTAACATATTTAGCTTGAGAAATAAAGATACCATCATCTTGTTGAACAATTTGAAGCTTAAAGAAGAAGGATGAATCACCAATCATTGACATCTCAAATTATTTTTGCATCTCTTTTGAAAACTTCTTACTCATGTCATCATTTCCAACAAAGATGATATCATCAACATATACAACCACAATTGACAACTTGTCTTCTTAAATATTAATGTGAAGATTGCTATGTATTGTACCTTTCTTGAATCCTTATTGAAGTAAGTATTTATCCAACCAATAATACCAAGCTCTAGGGATTTCTTGAGGCCATACAAAGCTTTCTTGAGTTTTCAAACCATATCTAAATCTTCTAATAGCTAAAAACCATCTGGTTGTTTAATATATACCTCTTCCTCTAGATCACCATTCAGAAAGGTTGACTTGACATCCATTTGATAGACTTTGAAGTTCTTATGAGCAGCAAGAGCAAGAAACATCCTAATTGCCTATATTCTAGCTATTAGAGAAAAAATTTCCTCAAAATCAATACCTTCAACTTGTGAATAACCTTTGCAAACCAATATGGCCTTATTTCTCACAATTTCACCATCTTCATTTAGTTTATTTCAGAACACCCATTTTTTCCTATCAAATTCGTACCTACAAGTCTAGGACCAATTCCCAAGTCTGATTCTTCTCTATCTAGTCCAACTCTTCTTCCATTAATTTTATCCAACCGTTATATTTGCTAGCATCAACAAAGTTTTTGGGCTCAACCTTTGATAGTAAACACAAGTTTACTTGCTCAGTTGCTCTTGTAAAATTTCTCCTAGTCAACACACCTTCATCCTTGTCTCCAATAATCTAATTTCCAGAATGATTCTTCTGAACATATTTTGCTAGTCTTAAGGACCTTTACCAATTCTAGTTCTTTCTCTTCTTTCTCCTCTGATTCTTCTTCTTCTTCAAACTAGGGAGGTATATCAGATTTGCAAACCTTAGGTTCTTGTGATATTTGACATAAGTATTCATCAAATTTAACATTTGTGCTTTCAATCATCCTTCCCAATCTCTTATTGTAGCATCTATAAGCCTTTCTCCTAGTTGAGTAACCAAGAAAAAATCCTTCATCACATCTTGAATCAAACTTACTAAGGTTTTCTTCATCTCTTCTTATATAACATTTGATGCCAAATATTCTGAAGTATTTAATAGTACAAGGTCTTCCCTATCATAACTCATAAGGGGTCTTATTATTGTTGACCCTCAACTGCACCTTGTTAAGCAAATAGACAATAGTGTGTGTTGGTTCCTTCCAATACATATCCAATAGATCAACACCTTTCATCATTTCCCTAACCATCTCTTGCATTTCCCTATTCTTCATTTCCACTACCCCATTTTTCTGAGGGGTCCTAGGAGCAGACAAATGTCTCCTAATGCCATGATCTTCACAAAACTTTTTGAATTCATATGAATTAAATTCACCTCCTCTATCTGACCTTAAAAATTTGATCTTATCATCCATTTCATTCTCAACTTTTTCTTTAAAATTTTTAAACTTATCAAAAGCTTATGATTTCTCTCTTAGAAATGTAACCCAAGTCATTCTGGTATAATCATCTATAAGCAACATAAAATACCTTTCAACTTGTTGATTCCTTGTTCTTGTAGGTCTTTTGAGATCAGTATGGATCAACTCGAATGGCATTGAAACAAAGCACTCCTTTCTCTTGAAACTTGTCCTTGTTTGCTTTCCTATTTGACATTCCTTGCATAAAGAGTATACAATCTTGGTTATCATAGGAATATCTCTCACTGCATGAGTAGAACTTATCTTCACCATATTATCAAAGTTGATATGACCCATTCTCTTGTGCCACAACCAACACTCACCAGATTGAGCTAGTAAGTATATTTTGCATTTTCCTCCTTTAGATGATATACATTGCATTTTTTCTTGTTCCTTCAACAACCAATCTTTTAGACCCTTCCTTCTTGATCTCACAACCATTAGTATGAAAAATAATATTGTATCCTTTGCTACACATCTGATTGACATTGAGAATATTATGCTTTAGACCTTTAACATAGAGGACATCTTTAGTTTTGTTCTTTACATCAATTGATATGGCACCCTTTCCATAAATTTATGTAGATTCATCACCACCAAACTTGACATATCCCCCATTGAACTTCTTAAGATCGATGAACCTTCCCTTGTCACTAGTCATGTGGTGAGAACAACAACTATCAATCACCCAAGAATTTTCTTCTTCTTTTGCATGAAAGGTAGTCCATACAACCATAGATATTTCATCAGTTTGCAAATTACTAGACCTCTTACTTGCTCCAATATTACCCCTTTTATATTTCAAGACCATGAATAGGGTTTCATCATGAGTCATTATCCTCATCTTCTGAGGAGAAAATGCTTTCTTTAGAATATAAACCTCTTTTAACCTTTTCTCTTTTGTTACCATCTTCAGATTCTTTATAAGGAAGTTCAGATGCAAAATGAGCAATCCTTCCACAATTGAAACACTTGAAAGGTAAATTACCATTGTATTTGTTGGTGCATTTCTTCAATCTTCTTACAAAGTTTTCTTCAACCTCATCAAAGTCATCATTCTGATCAACAAATTTATCTTCAAAATTTTTGTTGGCTTTGAATGTAGCTTCCTTCTTTAGGACATCTTTATCAAATTCTCTAATTTCAAATGCTATGAGAGAACCAAACATCTCATATACAAAGTACTTATCCAAGTCCTTGGATTCTTCAATAGAAGACACCTTAGGACTATAATATTTAGGGAGAGATCTTAGAACCTTCTTTACAATTTCATCTTCTTTTACTACACCACCAAGACCAGTGATGTCAAAAACTACTACATGCATGCAAAGCATATAACTTGCAATGTCTTCATCCTCAGGGTTTCAAATATTCTTTTAAATATCTACATCTTGGCTTTCTTTACTTTGGTGTCTCCTTCATAGATGTTGTTGAGTTTTTCCCAAACATATTTAGTAGAACAACAATTCATTACCTTCAATAAATCTGAATCAACCAACCCACACAAGAGAGCATTCTTAACTTTGGCATTGCACTCATATAGCCTAATTTTCGCTAGGTCTATTGGAGGAGTAGCAGGAGAAACATAGCCATCCTTGACTGATTGCTAAACACCAAACCATAGAGAGTTTAGGTGGCCTTTTATTCTCAGTTTCCATAAAGCATAATTAGTCCCATCAAACCTAGGACCCTTGTATGAACCATCGTGTTCCATCCTAGACCTTTACCTCAAGTGCTTAAGCTACTTGAGATGAACTTGACTCTAATACCAATTGTTGAACACACCAGATACTAGGGGGGGGGGGGTGAATCAGTATCTGCAAAAAATTTAAACCCCTCTAGAACTTGAACTCTTTGGCTCAATACTTCTTAACCAAATATAAACCTTTTAGCAAAAAGATATTATAGTTTAAGCCTTCAACAATTTCAAAAATATTCAGTAATGAAAGATATAACAATTCTATCCTTAATCAAATTAGAAACAATGAAAATGAAACAATAAACACACATCTACAAGATGACACCATATTTACGTGGGAAACCCAATGAGGTTAAAAATACAGTGAGGATAATCTCATAGTATAAAGGATCACAACCAAAAAGGACTTACAGACTAAGGTGCACTACCTTAGATCAAGATACAAAAGACATATAAAAAAAATAAAGCAAAAAATAACTCCATAAGAAAGATACAAGGACCTAATGAGATTCACTATCTCAAAGTAGGATACAAAATGGATTTAAGAAATTTATAATATTTATCAATAATTCACTCTGCTAATTGAGGCTTGAAGGAACATCTGATCTTTCTTCTTCACTCTTTAGCACTATCTCTATTGGATATTCAATACATTCCATCGTCACACTTCTCTGTACTTATTTTATTCATCCATACCTTTGTAACTAAAATGATCTTGCATTTATATTCACCACACTACTTCAAAACTTTTAATTAGGTCGAGTAGAAGAAGATAAACAATAAACTCAATCAAGTCAGGCATAAAAACATATTGCAATCCTATAAAAAAGATAGAGATGACCAAAAAAAAATCTTATCACCTCTTCTAATGTGATCCAAGATAATTCACACACTCACACACAACAACCTAATTCGGTAATAGGTAAACATGCAGATGAAACATGAGGCACATAACCAGTCAGCCCAAAAACATACTCCTAACTAAATTTAATCAATGTGGTTCTAACCAAGATAGTTCAGGACCCAAATCCATCATATCCCACTTTCATATGCTGGCACAAACCCTTAAGAATTTAGCACAATCAAGAAAATAAGCCATGTCCACTACATATCCATAGACAACCCAAAAAACCAACTCAAGACACAATGCAACGCCAAAGAGTTCAAGCATTGGCATGCAAATCATATAGGGATATTCTTTGAACATCCAACAACCCTTCCAAATAATTATTCCATACTATCATGTCACCAACACCCACCATGAATCAAACATGAACAAAATACTTCATTCTATAGACATAAAATGCAATAACATTAACAAATCAAATTGCAGACCAATTCAACACATAACACATTCACCAAGTTATAGGATCAAAGACATCAATATAGAGAAATGCAGATTATTTTTCAGACTAATCTAGACTACCAACAACACTACCAACCTTTTACAATTCATAGAAACCTCCTCAGCAACACAGGAGGCCTAAAAATATAGGAGTGCAACATCCACAAGGTTCTAAACCACAAGACTAGATCTCCAACCATGGAGGAAAGTGGAGCATTCTCCCAAATAGTTTTCAAAGAAGCTTCTTGAACCATAAACATTCAATCAACTTGTGAAGGACAAAACTTTCTTTCAACAACATATACTTGATCAAGAACAATAAGAGAGAGCATACAATACATTGTAGACCATCAACAACATCTCTCCACCATTTGCAACACATCTAGCTTCTAATCCTCATCTTAATATATCATTATGAAATCAACTTTGCTAACACCAACAATGCACTAGACCCCCTTTCTTGACACAGAACAAGGAATGACATCCAACCATGAACTTAAAAAAATCCACCATACACCAAAGTTAGCCCAAACTGAATATTGTCAATAATGACAACCTATTCAAAGCACCAACCACTGTAACAATCTCATCAAGTATTGACATCAGAGACAACCAACAATCATTGTTGACAGCAATGATAATCATTTCCAACAATCCAGAGACAACCGACGGTCAATGTTGACATCAATGAAAATAATTGCCAATAGCTTGATCCTTTTCTTTAAATTCAATTTCAAAAATTTGTTTCAAGTTTTATTTTTCTTTTAACAATTTCCTTTTCATTACCCTTTTTACCTCAAACTATTTCCATAACCTCAATGTAATGGATCTCCAAGACAATTTTAGAGTGATTACCCGTGAATATGACTATTGTGTAGACCTCATTTCTATTTTTCTAATTTGTAAATGTCATTAGGTCCAATTTTTCCAGTCCATCCCCCTTGTTTTGATAAGCTTCAAGTTGTTCCTCCAATTCCTTTATTCTCTCCATGGCCGCTTGCAACTTATCAATTGGTTGGGTAGTCTCCAGTATGGATTCTTCATCCTCATTTGATTCTAAGAAAGGAATTGATTCTATTTTATACTTAGAGCCGCTTGGTGATTTTGAGTGTTCTCTTCTTATAAATAAATATTATCTTTATGAGTCTAAGCCTAAATCTAGAAAAACCACCCTTGATTTCCTTGATGCCTTATTTGTTGCCACTCCCCTCTTCTTATGGTTATGGGAGTTCCATGGAGGGTTTGAAGGAGTTCTTTGGTTTTTTTAGGCCCTTGACGATGATGGAGTTGTCCTCCACTTCCTTGTTGTAGGTGGAATCATAGGTTTTGCATGTTGTAGAGAAATTCCACAAGATGGTGAAGGAAATCATTTATAAGACATCTCCTGAGTAGGGGACATTACATGGTCATAGGTTGTTGCATGTGAATGAGTATGTGATAAATTCCATAGACTAGGGTTGCAGGTTAAAGAATGTAAGAAAGCTAAGGTAACAAAACAACTTCCTACACTAATCTTGAGAGAAGGGTTATGAAAAAACTTCTCAAATCTAAACAATTACAAAAAACTTAAACATAAATAATATTCATACCATAATACAGTGATTTATGTGAGGAAAACCCTTTCGGGAGAAAAACACCACTTCAAAAGTTTCCCAATATATTATTAAGAAATCAACAAGATTACAATATACTTGTAGAGAAATCTTTCTCATGGAAGTATCACCAACCAAATATTCAGAGGCAACTCAATATCTATAAGAATCTTACCCACAACCTCCATCTCATGCACCTAATATATAGGAGATACAATACATGAAACCGTCAAACAATATTACAAAACCATGAGCTAAAATCACCTAAAAAGTGGAGCCCATCATTATCTCCAATAACAAATGCCTATGATGTGTCTAAACACACACCACCACATGTAACTCCTCCTTTACAACTCATTTATGTGTCAATCTCCCATTTTAGGAGACACCATTACTTTTAATTTGGGTGCCTGATTGACGAACCATTTGAAATGTCAGAAATCTCTTGAAGTGCTAGATATCAAATTATAATTGGCTATGTTGGTCATGGCCACTTTGAAGCCCAAAAAATTCCTCTAAGGCCTTCAAAATTGACTTTGAAACTTTGAAAAATGAAAAAATTTAATATCTTCAAATCTAGACATGATCTTGCAACAAAAATTTACAACCATGCTTATTTAGCCAATCCAAAGCTTTAGGGAAAATTTCACATCAATCCATTCTCAATAGTAAACTTAATATAATAGTAACCTCATGTATTTGCAAGGTTGAGACACCTTTTCTAATAAATAATCCTCATGATTAAGAGTGACCACATGTTGAGAAGAGGCTAATTGTTCATCCTCTTCCTCTATTTGTCCTCCCTTCTTGAGTATGAATTTCTCGAGGTTGTCTAAACCTTTTTCATTGTCCATGAGAGCTAATTTTTGGCATATTTCTTCTATTTTCCAATTCTAAGAACTCCTCCCAAGATAGTTCTAGGAACTTGATATGTAGACTCCTTTTTATCAATAATTAAATTAAACAGTGATGTGACAATTCCAACTCTTTACCCTTTTGGTACTCTATTGAAGTTCTTGCTAACAAGTGACACAAATAATTAGGAACAGTGACATGCCTATTATGACAAAGATGAATGAGTAGCTTAAAATGCACAGTATAGAGCAATAATTGCTTCCATTTTTATTTCAAATACTTAATATTATATAAAATAATAGAAACCCAAAGTTAAGGTAGAGAAAGACATTTTTATACCTTGGGATGAAGATTCTAATTATTCTCATGGTACTGTGAACTCATTTATGGTTTTCACAACATCTCCACACTATAAAAATTTCTTGCCCATGACAAGTATCCCTATAACTTTAGTAGTGGTTTCTTACAAGGCATCAACTTGTAATCCCTTCACAATGGCTACATTTTTTGATAATGAATTAGTGAATTATTGTGTTATATCCTTATTAAATCCTATCAAGCATTGGAAATAATTGAACTATCCTACCTATTGAAATATAGGCATGTAGAATTGGTCACTTAATATAAGGTTGTGTCACATGGCTCCCTTCAAAAAGGACCACCACCCAATTTGTATCAATGTGTTTGATTCCTTCAAGGAAAATTTTTGTCTACAAATTCTTTGTTTGTATTTGTGCCTATTTGATATTTTTTATGGCTTGTTTCCTTGTTTCCTTTTCTATTATAGTTGTTGTTGCTAGTGCATACACTAATAAATTGTTGAAGGTATATTTTTTATGTTGTTCCCAAGAAGTGTATACCTAAAAATAAAAATGATTATGGATATACTTAATACATTTGTAATTGGGATGTACAATTTCCATAAAGTTAAAGGATAACAACACATAAAATCATAAATTCTTATTTCCATTAGCTCAATGTGACATTTATCCTCAAATGAAGGATTTAGGTGATGGTATGGGGGATATGGGAAATGAGTGAAATTCAATAAAGCGCTAAAAATAATAATGATATTGATAATTAATTTTCATGCATAGAGAATTATTTAACCAAAAAATTAATAGATATTAAGATAACCTATGAAATCATAAATATAAGTACTAGAGATTGTGTTGGAAAGACTATTGACGTGCTTGGGATTTATGAGTGGATAGTAGCGTGAATGGAAGTAATTTTGTGTATTTATTGAATGGAGCATTCAATAGAATATGGTATGGAAATTTCACATCATAAGACAAATAAATTGAGATATGGCATAATGATGGGCATATTACTATTGTTATAAGACGATGGATAACTACTACGAGTGGAGATATTATGTATGTAGCTACAACTGTAGTTGCTACATGATCCACTAATAGTTGTGTGTACCTCTACTATAGGTCACTTTGATAGTGGTTGCATGTACCTCTACAAAAAATCCTTATGATAGTGGCTATGTACCATGTGAATCTAATAGTGCCCAAAGATTTTTGTTGAAGGATTAATTTTTAATAATGTGTGAGGTAAATCATATTTGTGAAGCATCAAGGTTAGATCTAAGAAGTTAAATCCCTAGTGTTGCGTGTGATAATCTCATTGATGGTGATGAAGGTATTTGTGTTATAGGATTGAGGTTCTTTAAATTGTTTAACTGTTATAAGAAGGTCTCTTTGTACCTAGTGGCTTCATATATAATTTCAAGTGGTGTCTATTTATCATTAAAAAAAAATTATAGGTCAATTGTTTTTAATTTAACCACACGTTTGGATATACCAACCATCAAGTTTTTAATTTTATTTTTTGGTCCTTATATCTAGATTCATATAATAGAGTCTAACCACCTTTCTAAAATACTTTTTTCTTGATAAATTGATCATACCATTTGATTCTCTACTACTATATTATTTTAGTGTGGTGAATATCATCTCTTCTTAGTTCATCAGGGTCATCTAGATGCATGCTCCTATAGTTTTGAGTTACAAAGAGTTTTATACCTAATTGAAGTGTGTTCCTTAAAGTCTTATATTTTTATTTGATTGGAAGGAAAAATTTTATGCCATAGACC
Source organism: Sequoia sempervirens (assembly GCA_007258455.2). Lineage (NCBI taxonomy): Eukaryota > Viridiplantae > Streptophyta > Pinopsida > Cupressales > Cupressaceae > Sequoia > Sequoia sempervirens. The sequence goes on from VDFB02000015.1 coordinate 411,376,530, forward strand.
AATGCATAATGTGTAAATTCTGTTATGTTTTTCTAGGTAGTCCTATATGCCCAAACAACTTTAGTGAGGTGATACACCTAGTCCTTATGGTGCAATGCTACTATCTTAGTCAAAATTGATTCAATATCTTTGTTGGTCACCTCAACTTGATCATTAGATTACAGGTGATATGGTATGGAATTTTCGTACCTAACTTTATACTCATTAACCAATGCTACAGTTAAATTTGGTGTAAAATATGGCTCTTGATCTATAATAATCTTGAGCAAGGTACTCCATAGTGAGTAAAAATTTCTTCACATCGGAATTATACAACTTTGTCGTCCCTAGCATTTTGCATGGCTCTGAATTCTATCCACTTTGTAAAATAGTCAATACAAAGCAATATATATTCCTTCTAGTTAGAATGAGGATCAATTGGACCAATGAAGTCAATGCCCCATTTATCAAAAGGTGTCATCACTGATTATGGTTGCAAGGGCATCTCATCACTCCTAGTAAGGTGACCCATCCTTTGACATATGTCACATCTCCTTGTGTATTTAACTACATCCTTATATAATGTGGGCTAGTAGTAACTTATAGTTAGTATCTTCAATGTTATCCTTTTGGTAGAAAAATGGCCACCACAGGGTCATCATGGTATGTGTGCAAAATACCAAACACCTCATCTTCACAAATACACTTGCACATTACAATATCTAGTCCTATATAGAAAAGGTAACCTATCCATGAGTATGGGAGATTGCTCTCCACTAAATGGAATTTTTCTCTTGTTGATAAGTGGGGAGGTGTTCTTTTTTTAACCAAGTAATTTTCAATATTAGTATATCAATTGATTTGCATAGTCATGGAAAATAATTTATCATCTAGAAAAGATTAATCAATAATGGGGTCATCTACAAGAGCAGTCAATCTATAAATAAATTTTGCAGCTACATTTTCTTTATTGGGTTTATTTACTATGGTGATGTTGAATTCTTGTAGCAACAATAGCCATTGAATCAGCTGACCACTAACCACTAGTTTATTCATTAGATACATATTAACTATGCGATCAATGTGGAAAAAGACTAGGTAACCAATAATATAATTTCAAAACTTATTTATAGCATAAATCATGACCAAAATTTCTTTTGAGTGTAATTTAACTTAGTTTCTTGAAGGTTCTTACTAATATAATAGATTACTTATTCTAGCATTCCTTCTTTTTGACTTGGTATAACTCCTACAATAAAGTCAAAAGTGTTTGTGTGAATATTAAAAGGTATAGCCCAACTGGGTCCTCTTAGCATAGGGGTCATAGTCAAGGATTTCTTGAGATTTTGAAAGGCTTCTTGGTAGGTTGTTGTCCACTCAAATTCATAATCCTTGGAGAGTAAGACAAATAGATGGGCAACTATATTTCTAAGATTCATAATGAGTCTTTGATAGTACCCTGCATGGCCAAGAAAAATCTTTACATCCTTTCTTTTGAGGAACATGTAGGTTTGCAATTACTTCAATTTTATTAGGATCTACTTAAATTCCTCATTGTGAAACATAGTTTCCTAATACTACACCCTCCTCCATCATCATATAACATTTCTCATTGTTGAGAGATAGGCTATGGTCCTAGAATATTTGTAGCACCTTTTCAATAGTATTTAATGCCTCCTCAAATGAGTTTCCATATGTTGTGAATTCTATATAAGATTCTATACATTCATGGGCAAGATAAAAAAATGCTCAATACAACCCTCTGAAAGGTGGAAAAGGCAATGCATAACCCAAATAAGAGAACTTAATGAGCATAAGTACCCCAATAATAAGTGAAAGCCATTTTATATTGGTCCTTAGGTTCTATTCTAATTTGGTTATAGCCATTGGACCCATCCAAAAAAGACGTATTTTTTCTCTACATGGGAATCTAGAACTTGATTAATGAAGGGTAGAGGGAAATGATCTTTCCTAGTGGTTGTGTTAATTTCTTTATAATCTAAACAAAAATTCCACTTTCTCCCCCTTTTGGGAACTATAACCAGTGACAAGACCCACTAACTATCTAATATGTGATAAATGAATCCAATGTTTAAGATTTTCTATACATCATATTTTATTATATCACATATGATAGGGTTCATTCTTCATGGAGGTTGTCTAATGGATCTACATGCCTCTTTGATGTATATTCGGTATGTGCAAAGGTTGGGATCAATGCCATTTATATCATGGTAATCCAAGGAAAATACTATTTTATGAACCTACAACATGGAGATTAATCTAGTCTATTATTGTGTATAGTCAATTGATTATTTATGTTAAGTGGCTAGTTAGGTGAAATCTCAACTTTCTTAGCCATTCACCCTATAGAAATAACATCCAAGAATTGTATATTAAGGCTACAAATATGAGGTAATAGGAAATTGAATATATGTTCAAAAGAGTTATACTCACGTAAATATGCTACAAGAAGGATGCTATGCATTGAGAAAGATAAGAACACCAAACAATAGTTTTGTTGTGGGTCCCTCACATAATTGTTTTATATGATATTAGAGAGAACTATGTCCTCATCCTATAGTTCAATCATTGTGATTTTCTTAGTTTTCATTTTAATGTGTTGTGTATTCAAGTTGTTATCCTCAAGGTCTATCCAAACTAGTTTATCCAATTCAACAAATGGTTGTGCTAAAGGATATAGGATCAAACTCTTTCACATTTTCATTGGAGATGATCATATTCCCAAAAATGTAAGTAATAAAAGCATTGGTTGTTTCTAACCATGTTCATCCTAATATGAGAGGATAGCTTCCCAAGTTAGCCTTTGGTTGCAAGACCATAGAGTTTGTAGGGTGATCCCAAGAGTTCCCCTTCAAATTTAATAATAATTTTTTTTTTAACTACAATATTGTTGGGTTAGGCCAAAGGTCAACCAATTGTAGATTATGTATGGTTTCTTTGGTCATAAAATTTATGGAAGCTCCTAGATCAATTAAAGTGTTATGTATAAGGATTCCATTAATGTTTCCATTGACTTCTAGGCTACCAAGGTCTACATATTTGGGGATTACTACCCTGCCTAACATAATGTCAACAAGTTGTCCAATTACTTGAATGGTTTGTGGGTCCTTACCTTTTCACCTTGCTTTTTTAAACACAATTCCCTTACAATTTTGGTATAGGTAGGGACATCCTCAATGACTCAAAACAAGGGGATTTTTACACAAGCATATTTTAAATGCCTAAGGAAATCAATTTCAAGATCAAGCTCATAATTTTTGGTATTCAATCTCTTTATAAATGGGGGTTCTTTAGTCATGTGTTACTCTTTCTTAGGATGTTGGTTCTTATTACTTGATTGTGTATGAGTATAAATTTGAATTTCCTCTAAAATAAGTTCCATAATTATTAGATATGTAGGAGTGGAGAGCATCTTTCTTGTGAGGAGCTACACATTGTTGATCTCAATTGTATATGTTGGATACCAAATAACTTCATTAGTATAATCTTGTTGGATAGACTCGTTATTATAATTTGGTTTATGTTGGGCTAGAAATTGTGTTGCTCTAGAAGTATGAGAAAAAAGTAGCAAGATTTGGAGAAATGGCTTATTTTGGGGGCAAGACATGCAGTTTTTATAGGTAACCATCATTAGAATTAGGCCAAGGTTGATTACCCCACCATTGTTATTGCCATGTATTTTGGGGTGGCTTCAAATATTGGTAATGGAATTGTGATTAGTAAGGTTGATTGGTAACACCTTTTTTTTTGGTTGCAAACACTTCACTAATTTTTTATAGTTCTTTGGCTTGCATTACGTGATTGTGTGACATAAATAAGTATTTCAATGGTGAGTAGATCTAAACAGGCAGCTCCATTAGCATCTTCCCACCTCCCTCCAATAGTCTTCTCCAAGACTCCCACGGCTTGACCTACAACTAATTCTCCAATAGCTCCACACAATCCCACAACTAATTCCATGAGCTTCCAACACTCCAACATCACCATTTGACTTGGTCTTACGTCACTCCTCAATGACTCTCTTGCCCTTTTGACTTGGTTTTTTAAAATAGTGGTTATCTTGGATTAGCATTTATTGTTAATCTTAACATTTATTTTTCATAATTTTTTTTGCTAACAATTACTGTAACATCTAGTAGTTAGTATTTAATGCTAACTTTTAGTGCTTACATCAAACCATCAATTTATAACCAAGTTTGTAAAAGTTTTTTTTTTTCATTTTTGCATAACTTGCAAACAGGGGGGGTGGGGGGGTGGGGAGTTTTTTCAAGTGTAAATAGTCATCGAAAAGATGGTTCTGATGCATACGTTTTATCATTGAGACATTTTTGATTTATTGATATTTAATATCAATTTTTTAACCTTTGAAGTCAACATTGTAAGAAAAATTTGATAGGGCATAACTTTCACCCCATTTATTGAATTTTTCCAAAAAAAATTTCTATCGAAATTTTACAGCGAATCTAATTTTGCATGTAAAATTAAGATTTGCGTTGCCATTTTTTATAAATTTGTAAAAATCTTTGTGAGTTATAAATGAAATATTTTGGCATCCGATCTTCACAACAAGTGTAAAAATTCTCTTGCACACTGTTTTGGGGGGCTATAATCAACACTAATCATTTTAGGGGGGCTCTCTACATCAAGGGGGAAATCTAGGTGTTTCTTCTTTTTCAATTTATTGGTTCATGTGACAATGTTTATCACACTAATCCATTCCATTTGGATATTATTCATAATCTTACTAATAAATAAAAAATAAAATGTGGATATTATAGAAAGAAAATACATACACCAAAATAATGTCAACTTCATCAAACTAAGGAACTCGAGAAAAAGATTCTTATTCATGGTATTCCCTTACCTGATCCTTTAGTTGTAACACATGTAGAAACATCATTTAGTCTCACTCAGACATCTGGTGAGACATCATCATTTGGGGATGAACAATGTAGTTCAATGACTTGCATTGATATCTCATCTCCCATATCACCTGTTGCTACATCTAAATCTGGTGTTGACTCATTCAAGAGTTCTAGTGATTCTTTACATCAAGACATTGTTATCACCATTCCAAATCCACCATATTGGGATGTATATCTACTAGAAATAGCATCTTTGTTTGTAGAATCCCACCTTGTAAATTTGAATGACACTATTGAGGCATTTGTCTTCTATTTGATGATAGCTTTGATAAAGTTGCATCACCATTGCCATCTTTGAATATTGCTCTTACCTCGCCTACATCAACTTCTATCATGATAGATTATGCAGAAATTCATGATTTATCACCATCTGTAGTAGTATCAGATTCACATCGATCCAAACATAACCATACATTCATGGCCTTTATTCCAGAATCTTCTATGGTACATGATCCATCATATCAGAATCTGTCACACATCAACATTGTCTTGGAGATCTTTGAGCACCATTTGAAGGCATCATTGGCATCTTTTCAATCTTTGGATTATGTGCATCATTTAGAGACATTCATCTTACTTCATCTACATTCCTATTCAGAATGGGAATTCATACTGCACACATTTGTTGTGTTGTTTCTTCCCAAGGGGATAAATATTGTTCAATGCTCATGGATAATCTTCAACATCCAATTTTGAGCATCTACCAACACTACAAGCATCATTCTAAGGGGAGGCTACATGGTTTCTCTTCTACTATCAATTTTGGGAAGAAGCATTTCCTCACATAAATTTCATCACTTCAAAATTCTGGGGGGGATCACATAACCTTCTCTCTTTTCTCTCCCATGGGAAGATATTTCATTGTACTTTGTACTAGAAGTAATACTTGGGGGGTCATAATGATTCCTCCATCTATCACTTATCTTCTTCACTTGTAAATTTTATTTCATTGCATTTCTCTTTTGGAGAGGGGTTTTTATTTCCCACTAGGATTTTCTCCTTTACTCCACTTTATGAGATATTTGTACATGAGTACCTCATATGGCCTCGTATTCGAGACTCACTAGTAGTGCATACATTACTCTTTAAGTTGTACTTAAGGAGGGTGTTAGTGTAAATAGTGTCATTATCTACCTAGTTAGCTAATCACCTTTCTAGGATTGACCTATTCACACCTAGCTTAAGTTTACTTAGGTTTATTTTTCTTTTGTTTTACTTCATATGGTTGAGAAATGTGTCCTCATGACTTGAGACACCTATTGAAACTTACTCACACAGTTGTCAAGTAAGCTCACAAGTGTCCCACCTATAGAGGGGTAGTCAGAGTTTCACTCCTACCTTCTCACCTTCTCATCTTGTCCTATATATGCAAAGTTCGATCATTGTATTTACACACTCTTCATTTTATATTGATAGACATACTATTGTGTTCATAGTTTCACTTGTGGAAGGTTATGAAATTCATGTTATTTGATCTTGGTATTCTCCAACAATATTGTCACATTTAGTGCTAAGGTTATCAACCTAATGAATATTTGTTACTAGAAGGAATTTTATTAATAATTAGGTAGTAATTCGTAACAAGATTTTAAATTCTATTCTTTAATATTTTACATTGGTTAGTGGAATGACTAATGCATGATGATATGAGAAAGATGACATAATTGAATGAAATCGTTTTGGTTTCCTTAGGAATGGGATACATGGTAAGGTGACTAAATTTTTTTTGATTGATTAAGCAGAGAAAGGGCCTTGATCCCTTACAAAAGTAGCAAAACATTCCATAGAACAACAACCAGAATAACAGAGGAGAAAGTAGAACAAAAGAAGAACCACTTTCCCTCACCCAACCAACCAAAAACCAACATCAACCTATACCAACCGCATCAAAAGATATTAACATATCAAGGATCCAATACAAATTTAACTAGTCCATATAATCTTCAATCCACAAAATAAGGTTATATAAACATAACCTATAAAGAGTACCCAACAAGTTCATGATGTTCAGAACAAAAATAAAACTTAAATTAATACAGTTTAGGCATATCGAGCCTTTACTACTAAAAATCCTAACAAAAGAGCCAAAAAACCTTATATCAACAAGCATCAGAAAGCAAGACAAACAAGAACCAAGGATTAAGTATCCTCAATAAGGCTCTAGACCTTCAGGTCCTCCACTGAATTATGTGATGATGTGAAATCATTTTAATTTATCTTAGGATATTGTATGATTAGAAAATCTATCTTGATAACACTTAAGGTTAATTTAGAAATGGATGTGCAAGTAGTAAAAAGTAATTTATCTTGGATGTATGGTAAAATATTTTCCAAAAATATGGGTTGGATGATTAAATTATGGGGTTGGAACTCCAAATGGACAAGTAGAGAGAAAAATGAATAACATGTTTATGTATAAACTTAGTGAAATCTTGTTTACAATATGCAAGTTTTAAATGAAATATAATAGGTTATATAGTAAAGAAGAATATAGTACATGAAGGAATGGACAAGATATGAAAATGGGTGCATAAATATATAGTGCAATTATAGAACTATTCAAATGTGCCCTTTTATTAATGTAGTCAAGAAAATTTTAGCAAGGATGAGATCATATGTTATTGTAGTGTAAAGGACATAAAATTTTCCCACATGTCTTAAGGGATCCCTATGACTAAATTATATATCAAAGTCTAAGGATATCATATCATTAGGGAAGGGGTGAGTAAACATAGAGTGGAAGGGATGATTTTATCCATGAAGGTGTGGAATGAGATGATGGTGAGGAAACCATGGTGTTTAACTATACTTGTAGTTCTTGAATTTTTGTACATATGTAAGTCCAATTTGGTAGGAGTACACAAAAAGAGATGATATGCCATGGTGAGTGAAAAAGGGTGGGATACATATGTTATCAAAAGGATCAATGCTAATTTGTGGTTGATGTGTAGTAAGTAGTGTGGGTTTTGGGGATGGAGTGGGTATGGTATTAATAAGAGAAGGTGGTTATGGAAGTGAAATATGAGAATATAAGAAATTGAAAGGTTTGGTGTACACATCATTAATGGGAATACATGATAGCTCATCAGATATAATGAATGAAGTGTAGGGGATGATGTAGGGGATGGATTGGGGGATGATGTAGGGGATGGAGTGAGGCTAATAGGGGGATGATCAAATAATAAACGTAAGGTGTTATGTCCCAAAATTTTAGGTCCACAATCCTATAACATTTCTTACCTTTAGGGTTATAGATTTTTCATCAAGGAGGTAAAATACAGGTTCATCAATAGATAGAGGAGGGTTAAAGGCCAACAAATGAGAGTGGGTAGTCTATCTTGAACTTTTGGGATCAACTTAGACTTGGGATGGTTTTCCCAAATGTATCCTTAATAGTCTTGTACATCAAGAAAAATAATAACACAACTAGCAAAATTAGAAAACTCCCAAATGTACACGTGATCCCTATATTTGTCACTAGGTCAAGATAAACTAGTTGCATGAGACCTCTATTAAAATGATAAAACACCTTGTACATGCACCTATAGATGACAATAGTGTTTATCCCATTAGATGATTTTATTTATTATTTCATACACAATGGAAATGTGTAAACATGCATGACATGATTTTTTAATGATTTATCCATTAGGTTTGATTAAGATTGATTATCTGGTTTATACCACTAAATAATGAACAACATGCATATCCTAAAATACTCCTACTCTACTCCTACACATAAGTAGGATGTATTTTATTTAAATGATGGATGATTGACCCTTCACCACTGTGGCCAAGTGCCTACTCTAGTTGAAAAAATATTCATGGAAAACAAAGAGGAAATAGATTCCATCAAGTAAAGTATTAATAGAACTATATCTCATTTACATGCAAAAAATATTATATTTCATGTGATTGACATACTTAAAAGTCCATCTCAAGCTTATAATAACCCATATGGAATATAATAAAAACCATTACAAAGAATTTGTGATGCATTAGAATCTATCACACTTACATCTAACCATTATTATAATCAAATAAATGTAAATGTGGTGAGACAAAATGCACAACTATGACTATACATTCCCTTGAATCATTAAAAGCTACCATGGAGACATACTAGTACATGAAGATATGCATTTAAAAACCCTTCATACTCTTCACTAGATGAATTCCTTCATTTGCAACTTAGACATGTAATATTTGATGCTTTAGAATAAACTATAGACCTTTCCAACCCAAAAAATTCGCTTAGTAACCAATCATTTGAATAAAGAAAAAACTTGTATTTATATTTCCCCATGTAGGAAAAAAATGTAACAAATGATAGAGGGGGCACAAATTTGCATCAAAATTAAAAATCCTTCAAGTGGTATGCTACAAAGGATGCCTATACCTCTTGGGAATTTCTTCTCCTTGAATCACACTTGTAATCATAGACCAAGATGTTTATTTATACTTGTAAGGCATGAAGGGAGACCCTCCTTTGATATGTAAATCATCCTCCTCATTAATGGTGAGCTGAAGTTGTTGGGGTAGTTCGATGAGTGCACCTAGTCATTACAACATAAATGACTTGACATCAATTGAATTTATGTTCTTGTCTGGTGCCATTGGAGAGACATGTCATACATTGTGAACAATAGGAGAATTATATCTATTGGGGTGGATAACATGTGGTCCAATAATAACATTAAAAAAAATCCATGGGCTACAACAATTAAACCAATAAATTATAGCATTTCACCTTTTATTCCTATCACACATCATGCAAGTGAAAGTGGGACCCACATCCAAAATTGTGATGTAAAGAGCCTCTATGATGCTATAAAATCTCTCCACTTGTCCACCATCATATGTAATATTTCCAAACTAGAAATTGAATCAACATTGTCCTCCTAGAAAAGAAACAAAGCCATCGTACTTAGTTGAAATGAAAGTGGGGTCCACATTCAAAATTGTGATGGAAATGATCTATGGGATGCAATAGAATATTGCTAGTTAGAGACCACCTCAACATTTCCTCGCGAGAAGTAAATCCCACCATGCATTATGAAAATGAAAGAAATACCCATATTCAAAATTGTGATGTGAAGGAACTACACTTGATGCAATGAAATGTCACCAAGTGTCACAGGCTAACAAGACCTTTATACTTACCCCATGAAGTACACACATAAGCAATAACAAGTCAATCATAAACTATCAACTTAGTGTGGGGATAACATAACATTGTAGGAACTAGTAGGTATGACACCTAATTTAAGAGTACATGGCACAAAATCACTAGCTTGTTGTTTTAACAAAAGTCTTCAAATAAAACAATGTTTTTGATTAGATAAGCAAGGAAGGGCCTTGATCCCATAGTTATAGATATAGACCAAAAAAGAGTAGAGAGAGGTGGTAAACAACACCACCTTTAAACCAAAAAACAACATTTGTTTTAGCACGCATGCCCAAGTTTAACAGAATAACTAGAGTCCAGCCATTATCAATCAAAAACATAAAGTTTTTACCAACATACTTTAATCTATGAAGACCATTAATAAGATCAATAGTATTCCAGGTGGTATTCCACCATAGCCTAAAGAAGATAACAGAGAAGTCCTAGATATGATTAAAAGCCAAAAAAGCCATCAAAAAACAATAGAGCAACAACACAAGCCATTAACTGGCTTTCTTTAGTAGGTCCCCATTCTCTCCCATGAGAGCAATGTATTCACGCCCATTAGGACCCTCTGTTTCATCCAACAGCTTTAGGGTATCTGTTTTCCCCTGTTTCTTTAGTTTCCTGGTAAGCTTGGTTTCACCAGAAGCCGCACCAAGCATTGCTCTTCTCATCAACCTGTTAGTTACCCTCATGAGAGTAACTAACGCCTTCTCCATGTCTTCAAACTGTACCTGCAAGAAAGTTAGTCTGCTTTCAAAAACTCATTACTTATATCCTCGGCTTTGTTCTCCATTCCAGAGAGCCCAACATCCTACTCATTCTCGACCTCAAACTTTTTCTCAGAAGGCTCCACTTGCTCCTCCTCTTCCTCCTCTTTTTCCTCCTCTGAACCATCCTCCCCCATCTCATAAGCAGTGTCCTCAAAGTCCAAGTCTTCAGACTCTTCCTCTTCTTGCACTTCAAAATCTTCATACCCCAAGTCCTCATTCGCTAACACTTTCTGTTTTCCTTTTTTCTCTTTCGAGGCCACCTTCGCCAAACTATGTTACATAAATGAGTTGCATGAATTTTCCACTTGTGTAGCACCACATAAGATATTGCCAAGCTAGAATCTAAATTAGCATACCCATAAGAAATATAAAACCATCACATATCACATAAGTGAAAGTGGGGTCCACATACAAAACCACGATGTGAAATAGTTGCACAATACAAAAGGGGTTTCCACTTATCACAAATTGACTAGTCTTTTGTACTTACTCTAAGAAGAGAACACAGAAGTATTAATAGACCAATCATAAGCCATCAACTCAACACATATACAACATAACATTGAATGAACTAGTAGGTATGACTCCACACTCAGGGACACATGACATAATATCACTAGCTCATAGTTTTAGCAAAAAAATCAAACAAAAACCACATTGTGAGGGATCCTCACAATGCAATAGGGAATCAACACATGGAAAGCCAGTGGGGACACAAAAATACAATGCAACCATAACTGGAAAACATAAGGAATAAAACAAGTGTGAGAAAACACCAGTAAGTGAAAGTTAGGGCCCAGTAAGACTATGTCATTCAAGTGGATTTAGCTGTAAACTTAAATCTAGTTTAATGTTAGAATAGAAGAATACAACAATGACATATGCAAATGGGAAAAGTATAAAAGGACTAGGCTTTAGTGATAAAAATATAAAGGATAACCCTTATGAACTAGAAATATTAAACCCTAAGGATCATCATATGAAAAATGAAACACTTCAATATACCCATTGAAGATATCTCGAATTGAGGTATAATCAATGGGAAAAAAATAGGGAAAAGGCATGAAAATGGAAAGGACATGGAGCAATCTTGTAAATTGAGGCCTAAAAATCTAGGAACTAACAAAAGGGAAGGTGGGGAAGGTGTAGATTGGTAATAAGTGGAGATATAAGGAAAGTAGAGTTATGGAGAGGGTTTGATGAGACATTTGATGGTGGGACGAAGGTAAGGTTGTCATCACTAGTGGGAGGAAAAAGGTCACTAGTTAGCGTTTGAGTTATGCCATTATTATGAGATATATCACTAATAGAGACAAAATATGCTATCACAAGGAATTGTGGTAATAAGAGGAGGAATGGTAGTATTAGGATGGTGTTGGATAACTAAAGGGAAGTATCGGTGATTGTAGAGGGAAGAAGTAAAAATATTGTAAGAGGTAGGGGTAATTCTTTATTGAGGAATGCAAAGATGTGAGAAAGGGCTTGGGGTTTAGCGGAGAAGAATTAATGGTAAAATGAAGGATCTATGAAATATCTAGACATTCATTTGCTACATAGATGAAATTGCTCCATTATCCCAAGTCAATCCCCAAGGTGTGGGATTGATCTTGTGCATGTGGATTTGACCTTGCAATTTAAAATTCAAAACAAACTTGTTTGACTCTTTGCCCATTTCATTGGCCATTATGAGCCAACAAAACATATGTTTGACTAATTATTGTTGTAATTATATTTAACGACATTCATTTGGACATTAATTCACATCCTATAATTATTTGACTTCCTAAATCAGTTAAGGAGCACTCATTAGAAGAACACAATGCACTAAAAAGAATATTTAGTCTAGAATAATCCTTTAGGATGCCTACATGCTTGCTTTCTACTTACCAATCTTTAGCACAACTATGATGTTAGTTTCTCTTACGAGTTGACTTAAGAGAACTTGTCCCTTGTCAACTTGACAACTTTTTAAAGGTATTTTAAAATACCACTAGTCCTTATGTCGAGATAGACATCAAAAAAGTTAGGAAATTAGAAAGTGAAAGTTTACAATTGACACAATCAAATCCAAGGACCACATGACAGATTTACACTTGTAGAAATGACCTATATGCGTAAATTCATCTTGAAAAAAGTCATAATTCTACTAAAACTCTAGATAAACAACACATCTAAAATACTTATTTTTATATAGAAATATTAAAGTATACACAACATCAAATATATCTCCTCAATCAATTCTAAAACGAAATATAATCTTTCTTCCACATTTGCTTCCTTAAAATATAATAAATTATAAACTATCACCCCGACAACCATCATTCATCAAACTAAATTAATAATTATATACTTTTCACTTAATTAAACTAGATTAAACTCAAGAAAAGCTTATTTATTTCAAATTAATCCCTCGGAAATAAAATTGTTTGGAAATTACTTTTTTTAATAAAATTTTAAGAATTTTTAATACAGCAATTCATTTTCATAGAAGATAAGTCAACCAAAATGAACTCAAATTATGCAGTTAAATCTCAACCATTTTCACGTAAGTTAACCTGTGCAGAAACACCACTTCTATGAAAATTTGCAGTGTGTCAAACAAATCGCCGATTGAATGTTCTTTTCTAGAAAATTAAAAGTAGGCGGCGGGGGAATTAAAAAAACAAAGGTAGCAAATCCACATCGGCGAAAAGAAATCGATGTAAACATGGCGTCTTCTGCCGTCAGAGTATCATCGTGGGGATCAAAAATGACGGCACGTCAGGTTTGGCTATTAAATATATGGCGTAGCTATGCATTTTCCAAATTATTCGGCTCAGAGGATTCCTCCAAGTTTCCAAATGGGCATTCTCCAAGCAAATATTTTTTTATTTTTAAGTTTCTTGAGCGAGGAGACGAAGCTAAAGCCAGACTTACGTCTTGAGTGTCGACAAATTATTTTGCAGAAAATTGAGGCAAGCCATGATTCTTAACGTATTCTCCAAAGTATTTTTAGTTGTTTCTACGCCATTTCTAGTTCATAAATGTCGAAGGATGTTAAATATGCCATTTTTTCTGATTCCCAGTGTCTAGAGGATTGTTTTGGGGATAAAAATAGTGAAGAAACCCTAATATTAATTTGAGTTTGCAGTTACAATTCTGTTGATAAAACGCCAAAGGGTGTCAAAAAATACCATTTTTCCTGATAAAAAATTGTCCAGAGACCTGTATAGGGTGTTAATAGGTTGCAGAAATCCTTTAGTTTGAGTTTGTTGTTCTTTTGTTTTTGGGTCCTCTTCTCTTTTGATTATAATTGGTTCTATGGATAGCAACCGGGATATGTTGAATTCAATTCTGTGTGATGAGCTTCTTGGAGAAATACTAGGCAGGTTACAAGAAATTTGCTGTTGTAATAAGGTCAGTTTAGTATGTAGACGTTGGCTTGCTGTTCAGAGAAGTGTCAAGACCAGATTGGGTTTGTGCATTCCTGAAGACACCTCAATATTGAGTTTTCGGTCACAGGTTAGAGTCCTGTTGAAGCAGTATTCTCAAGTTTTGAATCTGTCTGTGGTGTCCGCCTCTGGTCAATTGCAGAGGGATACGGTTTTTTTGGATGATCTACTGGATTCTATAGGTGAGGGGTGTAAGCTTTTGAATAAGCTGAGGTTTGAAGCTGGTCCTGTGAGTTCTTATGGTCTGCAAGCCCTTGCGAAGGGTAGTGTCAATCTCACTTCATTGGAATTGGTTGGTTTGAGTCCCAAGTTTTTTGGGTCTTTGTTGGAGTTTAAGTCTTTGAGAGAGTTAACTCTAGTTCTGTTTGGATGGGACTCAGGGGAGGAGTTTGATAGGGGGAGTTCAGATGTTGAGCTACCATTAGAAAAACTATGTTTGGCAGGTATTGGAGGTGGTTATACAGGTTTAGGGTGGATTTGGAGGAGTTGCTCCAAATTGAAGAAGTTGGAATTGTTTAGCTGTGAAGGAATTGGGGATGGGGATTTGAATTTATCATCCTTTGTAAAATGCCTTACTTATGTTGAAGAACTTTGCTTGAGAAGATCTAGGACCATTGCGAATGGAGTTCTCTTGTGTGCAGCCGAAAACTGCAAAGCATTGAGGAAACTAGTGTTTCATGATGGTGGGAGCACAGAAGGACTCCACCATGTTGTCATCCGGCAGTGCCGGAGTCTTGAAGTCTTGGACTTGAGGTTACCTCTTGATCTGAGCAATGAGGACTTGGCTGTAATAGCTAATAATTGCCAGTTGCTTAAAAGCCTTCGGTTGCATAGCTGCTGCTTGCCAACTGGGGCCGGCTTGAAATTGCTTGGACTAAACATGAGTTTGTGTCTTGAGGAATTGGTCTTGGTGGGATGCCGGGCTGTTGTGAGGGAACCTGGCACTTTGGCAACATTAGGTCAGCATCTTAAAGGCCTCAAGAAATTGGATCTTTCTGATAATGACCATTTGCCTGACAAAGAGTTGGGAGCCATGCTTTCCTCTTGTAAAAGCTTGATGAGTTTAAAATTGTTAAGATGCAGAGGACTGACAGACATGGTTGTGCTCTTAATTGTCCAAAGGTGTCAGGCGCTAGAGACTATCGATATTAGGAGATGTGAAGGTATTACAGCTGAGGCTGTGTTTGCTTTGGTTTCGGGCTCTCCTAAATTGAGAAAGCTCGGAGTGGAGGAGCACAAGATCAGAGAAGAAACTAAGAAATTAGCCTCAAGGAAGAAGATTGCCACCATAAAAGCAGAAACAACAGATTACAGGATGGCTACATGTGGAATGAATCATTTTTCCAATGATTTGCATAACTTGGATACAAATGCGTATCTCTCATGAAGGCAATATGTATCTCAAGTAATGAAAACTCAACAATATTTGTTCTGTACACATAGAGTATGCTCTTGTAAATTGTAATACTTCTGGCTTTTATCGCAAAACTGGGAGTAAGTAATCGCAAGGGCACTATGTAATTATATTTGAGCAATGGCAACACATTCTTCTCTGAAGTGAAGAAGCTGCAGAATTCCAAAATGTTTGAATCTGCACAGGGAACAGCACTGTAAAAATAATAAAATAGCTGTGACATGACAAGATGCTTCAGAAATAAGCTCAACTGAATGAAAATAAATATTTAGGCAGATTTTAATTTATTTGTGATTATTTCAGCATTCATATGATTATGAATATTTCTGTCAATGGCTGCAAGGCTGAATTGTAAACAGAATTTCAACTTCTGAATTTATAGTAATATGTTCAAATTGTAACAAGTTCCGTTCTATAATTTTATTCTTGTAATACGCCACTAAGAATGCTATGCATGGGAGAAAAACAAGTGTGCAAGTTATTATTAAATGTTGTCAATAGTTGTGATGTATAGGACATTGTTTTCCAGGCTAAGAAGATAAATGAGAAAAACCGTACTTTTTTACAGGGAAGGAGATTGATAGATTGTTTCAAACTTTCAATAACAGATAACCTTCAAGAGTTACAAAACCAACTTGAGGAATGTCTTACATGGGGATACGTCTACGAGTAATGACTCTTTTTCTATTTATTTTACTTATAACAAAATTAAGCCAAAACACTTGTTCTTAATGTCAACATTTCATTTTGGTTTCTTCACCTGTGATTGTCATCTGCTAAAAAGTCAGAGCATTTAACTGCATATTATTGATTGGGGTGATTTTTTGGATAATCGCCAACTCCAGCCACCACTAATCTTTTGCAGTTTAGTTAAAGGATTAGAAATATGGTGTGGTCTTTTAAATTCATTTTGCAGGTAAAAAAGATTAGAGGCAAGCTTTTGTTTTCCTTTCCTTTGGAAATCCAGTTCCAGGAAACTGATTACCAATGTGCAGACTTATGTGGTATCCTTATTGATTTGCATAGTGTAACTTGTTGGTGTATCCAATATCTTAAGCATATGAGAATTGCAGTTGTGTAATCGCTCTCAGAGATGGCTGTTTAATTCCTACAGCAGGTAGATAGGTATGGGGTACCTTTGGGGTTATCTTGTATGGAACAGTTAGGAATTTAATGCAGGACCTTCTATTAGCACACTAGGACACTCTACCACTGAGGTACCAGCCCCTTTGCAGTCCAGAGTGTGAATTATTCTTGAAGACTCTCCCCAAGCTACACTTATTTGCTTGGGGTTCCTACTCTACCTCTGATATTATGTTATTTTCCGTTGACCAGCTAGGCCTTGAACCCAGGACCTCCTGTTAGCATGTTGAGGTACTCAACCACTTAGTTATTGACCTTTCATGATCTGCACCGTGTATTGTTCAAGATTTCACTTATCAAGATTTCACTGTTAAAGGTCAATCAGTTTAATAAAGGTTACATTCTGTTCTACAGAATCATAAATGTTGCAAGTGTTCCCTATGTAAAGTAGTTTAGGTAGCTGTTTAAATTGCACATCTCCGCACCAAAGAGAGATATAAGACCACTTTGCAGTAGATTTGAAGGAAGCAACACAAAATTTGGTGAAACAATACCCACTTGGCCATAAATAGATTTGATATAAATAGGTATTAAAGGCAACAACACTCAAATAGTTTTTCACCTCATTATGACTACCTTTTACGTGTTGCATTTAACCTTGAATGCATGCCACCACAAAGACATAGACATATCTCATAGCAGCAAAAATGTCATGATCTCTTTTAAACTATGTAGCCAGTTCGCCTGGTTCTGGGCTGGGTCCTGGTCCGGGTTTGCATTGGGTTCGGGTCCTGGTCTGGTCCCTCTGTGGGTTCGACCAGGGTCCTTGTATTTGAGGCCTAGTTTGCCGGTGAAGAACCCGGGCGAACCCGAACAGAACCCGGGAGAACCCAAGGCGAACCCAAGGAGAACCCGCGCGTCTGAGCGACCAAAAAGTGTTTCTTTTTGTATTTGTTTAATAAATCCTTCAGTTTGACTTTGACCCACGCCCAAGGGAACCCTAAAAGTGACCTCTAAAACAAATTAAACACCTAAACTACCTCATTTTCATTCATTTGTTTTGCAAACAAGCATTTTCATTCCAAGAGGCTGAGTTCTTATTTTAACTTGTTGGATTGACAAAAGGAGTTGAATATTGATTGTTGAAGCTTCTACAAACGATTGCATTGCCATTCCTACAAATTTGCAAGTGTTCATTGGCTGCCACAAAGATTGTTGAAGAATATTTTTGCAAAGAGGTAAGTTTTTCTCATTTTTTTTGAGTTTTTTCATTCTTTTTTTTGTTTTACAAACATAAACTTTGTTTTTCTTCTTTTTTTTTCTATTCTTCTATGAATAATGAATGTATGCATTGTGCAAGATTCAAAAGAGCTAGGTTTTAAAAAATTATTATATTTTGTTTTCATTCAAATTTTGAATGTGTTGTTTGCAAAACAAATTGCCATAGGAATCACAATGTCAATGGGTTCTACCTCCGGCTCCGTAGCTAAACCAAACCCAAAGTTCAAAACAAGTGCAAATTCTCCTCTATGGCAGTATGTTGAAATGATAAGACAGATTCCAGGTGGTGGTGGTTATGTTTGGAAATGCAATGGGTGTGAAGTTACATATTCTAGTTCATACCATAGGGTGAAAGCACATTTGTGTGGCATAAGTGGAAAAGGCATCTCACCTTGCCCTGGAAAGAAAGATGCCCCTATTCCACCTGAGACAGTTGCAAAATACATTATGGAGCAAGAAGCAGCAGATCAACGGGAAGCCCAAAAAGGAAATCACCCTTTGTTAAAAAAAAAATCAAAGGGAATGCAGCCCCCATCTAATCCCAATCCCAATATTGTGGTAGAAGACCACCCATTTATGGCCATTCCAAATCTTCAAGCTCAAAGTGCACAACCTTTTGCAAACAAGAGAGCAAAGGGACCTTTGGAAGTTGCATTTCAAAATGAGAGTAGAGCCCTTGCCGACCAATGTGTAGCAAGATGCATATATGCCAATGGATTATCTTTTAATGTTGTTCGTTCTCCATATTGGAAAGAGATGTTGAGAGCGGTTAATGAAGCTCCAAAAGGGTACAAGGGCCCGGGTTATGAGAAGGTGCGTAGCACTTTATTGGAAAAGGAGGTTGAGTTGGTTGAAGATGCATTGAAGCCTATAAGAGATTCATGGGTTGAGACAGGTGTGTCCATTGTTTCAGATGGTTGGAAGGACTCAAAAAATCGGCCTTTGATCAATGTCATAGCGGTGTCCCCTAAAGGGGCAATGTTTTTGAAAGCCGTGGATTGTGAGGGGCAAGTAAAAGATGGGCAATTTATTGCTAATATTCTTATTGCAGCCATTGAGCAAGTGGGAGCCCGCAACGTTGTTCAAGTTGTAACGGACAACGCGAAGAATTGTAGAGCTGCAGGGTTGTTGGTTGAGGAAAGATATTCACATATCTTTTGGACACCTTGTGCGGTCCATTCACTCAATCTTATGCTGCAAAAGATTGGGAATAAAATTGAATGGATCAAACAATTGTATACTGAGGCTGAGGACATTCAGATGTTCGTCACCAACCACCACTTGTCTCAAGGGATCTTTAGAACATTTTCAAAATTGGAGCTATTGAAGGTAAGAGAAGTAATATTTACATTTGTCATTTTCTGATTTTCATAATTTGATTGTGCAATCTAATTTAAATTCTTCTTTAAAGTTTATTTTTAAATTTTAATTATTTTTTTTAATTTGCAATAGGTTGCAGAAACCCGCTTTGCCTCTAATACAATCGTCTTGAGACGACTTGTGAAAGTTAGGCAAGCACTTTCTAGCATGGTGATTAGCACCAATTGGTCTATATGGAGGCAAAGCAGCACTGAAAGAGCAACAAGAATTAGGAGCATGATATTAGATGACTCATGGTGGGATCGTGTGGAGTATCTCCTTAGCTTCACCGAGCCCATTTTGAGTATGATTCGCTATACTGACATGGACAAGCCATGCATTGGACAAATATATGATGGTATAGACTCAATGCTTGAGAAGATCAAGTGCACCATAAATGCAAGAGAGCAAGACCCTGAAGAGACTTTCTTCAAACAAGTGCATACAATTGTTGAAGAAAGATGGAACAAAATGACAACTCCATTACACCTTCTTGCCTTTGCATTGACTCCAAAATACTACAGCTCTCAGGTTCTTTCACAACCAGGAAGGCTTCCTCCATATAGAGATTTAGAAGTGGCTGAAGGGTACAAGGCAGCATTTGTGAGACTCTTCCCTGATCGAGATTTGCGAAGTGTAGTCACGGATGAGTTCACTGATTTTGTGCACTCAAATCATCTAGATGTTGATGCCTCCCGTGATAGGTTCTTAAAGGATGCTCATTCTTGGTGGTACTTCCATGGACAATACTTCCAAAATTTGCAGCCCCTTGCAATCAAAATTTTATCACAAGTAAGTTTAATAAATTTTCATATTTTAGTTTTAAAAGTTTCATAATTCCATTTATAATTTTTTAATTGTTTACTTTGTCTTCATAGGTTGCTAGTTCATCCGCATCTGAGAGGAATTGGAGCACATATTCTTTCATCCACTCAGTAAAGCGCAATAAATTGCTGTCAAAAAAAGCGGAGAACTTAGTATATGTGCATTCCAACTTGCGTCTCCTTTCACACAAACAACCTAACTACAAGGAAGGGGAGACGAAGTTGTGGGATATAGTGCCAGAGGATACTGACTTGGATGCTTGCAGTTCCCAACATATTGCATATGAGGAGTCGGATATCCAACAGGAGCATGGGCACAATAGTAGTGCTAGTGATGGTGCCATTGGCACTACTTGTGATTCATCTAGTCTTCCTACTTCATCTAATGTCAATGTTGACATTGATATGGATGATTTAGAGAATCCATATGATGATTAAAACTTTAAAAGTGTTGTAATATTGAACTTGAAGTTTGAACAATGAATATTTATCATGCATGTTTTAAATGACATTCAAGTTTATGGTGGTTTTGTTGTTTATATGATGTTATCAGTTATGTGATATTCTAATCCTAATTCATGCTTCTAGGCTGCATATATATATATATTTACATGTTTTTGTAATTTGTACTAACGAACCCAAGACGAACCGAACCCACCCCCCAAAAAATTTTGCCGAACTGGCGAACCGAACCCGCGAACCCGAACCCGAACCCGAACCTGAACAGGCTACTTAGCTTTTAAAGATTAAGAAAATGTAAATCGAAAGTTCTCAGTAATGGAAAGTCTGGAAAACACTATAATGATGATATTGTCATTTTAATCTATGAACTATACAAATGCAAATCATTAATTCTTAGTTGGAAGAGTTTGGCAATATGTTAGTACTGATATCAGCATTAGATAACATCCTCTGCATTATAAAATGTGAATCAAACTATAATGAGTGCAGAGCATATTGTCAATATCTAATCAACTCTTATTTAGAACAAAGAAGATAACTGAGTTTACCATAGTACGTGGTAGATAGAGTGCTTATTCTATGAATAGCAGAGCAGAGTGCATTACCTTTTGTTCATATTTAGAGCACACAAAATACAGGAAATAGTTCTAGACACAGAAATCCCACATAAACATAAAATTGAAGTTGGAAACTATATTGTTCGGATTAGCCATGTTTGTTTCCAACAAGTATGTTATAACGTCTATCCATCTTTAGTAAGGAATCAAAGATCATATAGCTTCCAAATTTCATTTATGGAGGAACTTGGCCTAAATACAGAGTCTTTTCCCAACAAAAATCCAATTCATGGTTGGGAAAGTATAACCAACTTGCAATCATGACATCAACATCAGTACTAGCATTTATGGAGGAACTTTAGTATTAGCCATGTTTGTTTCCAACAAGTATGTTATAACATCTATCCATCTTTAGTAAGGAATCAAAGATCATATAGCTTTCAAATTTCATTTATGGAGGGACTTGGCCTAAATACACTGTCTTTTCCCAACAAAAATCCAATTCATGGTTGGGAAAGTATAACCAACTTGCAATCATGACATCAACATCAGTACCAGCATGAGTAAATGGGGACACCAAAGTAGGTGCACAATTTTCTTCTAAGCTCTTAAGTAATCAATGGCAGAGCATAGCAAGTTGTTATTGACCTTGGCAACAACTATGTGAATTAATCATGCAGCAAAATCTAAAGTTTGGTTTAGGAATTGAGATGCAATGGTTTGAGGCCATGAATTGTAGAATGTATTGGTAAAGAATTGTTGGGGTAGAGGAAGTTTAACCTAGATACTTGTGCTGCGTTGCACATTGTTAAGGAGGCCTTGAGCTTGTGAAACACCTTGCCACATATATGTCGCCAGGCTTTCAATTTTAGTGTGGAGCTTATCTGTATTATGTGATGCATCAAGTTTCCAAAGAAATGTTAAATGATATGGAAACTTTTTCGTGGTGTGATTGTGATTGTAGAAGACTCAAATGGCATATTACAGTTGTTCTTAAGAGTCAAAGCCGTTGAATGATGGCTAGAAGATTTCTTGCCTTCAAGAAAGATCAATCATGTAGTCGAAGAGGATGTAGTTTCTGCCCTCTAACAATCATACCGCAAGATTAACAAAGAAGTGGTAGTATATTCCTCTGTGACATGCTGATGCACTTCTAGTGCTATCACCATACCTTATTGATGGAATAAGCTGAATTAAACATCACACTAAAGCAAAGAGACATTAGCATTTTACATCTCCACAAACTTTCTTGTCATTAAACATGTTCCACCAAAGAGCAACATAAGCCCCATAACAGGTTGCATGTCCAAACAAGAGAACCATGAAATTTAGTTAAAGTAATATGTAAATGTCCACCAGTGGCCAAAAAGGGCCATTTGTACTGCAAAACAGTGTCCAACTAACGATAGGAGTGCCTTGTGCATCTTCAGCTATAAAGCTCAAATAACTAGGGCATTTCCTTGTGCTTCTCCATATGTAAGGCTCAAATAGAACAAAAATAAGTAGCAAAAAGCTCCAAAGAAACAAATATAATAGTGAATGCTGTAACTGAACAAGCAAGGGCTGAGATGCATGCATCCCCTTTCTGTTGAGGGGATGAGATGGAGACAATCCAAGGGCAATGAATCCATCAAAGTTCCATTGGTCTGGGCTTCTATGGACATAGCCTTCTTGTCGTTCAGATGGATTGACATAAATACTGTCATTCAGATGGATGGCAAAGCTGCAACCTTAATGCTATGTACACTGCCCATCCATTCCCTAAAATGTGTTGACACGTTAGCCTGATCTCGTTCCATCACTATTGCAGGTGGAGTTGTAGAATTGAATACATAGCTGATAGGGAAATACAGGGGTTCTATAGCTAAATCTAAATTGTGTACTTGTACAAGATTGGGATCCTCAACATTACTTGAGCCTGACCTCGTTCCATCACTACTGCAGGTGGAGTTGCAGAATTGAATACATAGCTGATAGGGAAATACAGGGGTTCTACAGCTAAATCTCAATTGTGTACTTGTACAAGATTGGGATCCTCAACATTACTTGAGCCTGCAGTTGGCTTGATTATGACATGTTTCTCTCCCAGCAGTTTCATGGGTTAGATCTCTCTCATGAATTTTGTGATTTTTCTTGCACCAATTTCATGGTGTGATAACAGTGAACCAATTCTTAAGTTGATGTAGAGAACAATTTACTCCCTTAAATGTACTGGGTGGTGTAGAGAACGTTGTAAGGTATTCATTTTTCTTGTTGAACTCATGTTGTTGGTCAGATGAACCAGCCGAGACCTCCCAATTCTTTCATAACTTTTTAAAATTATCTTCTCATTCATTTTGATGAGTCTATTACCTCTCATTTTATGGTTGTTATCACACTTCAATATAAAAAGTGAAACAAATGCCTAATTTGACAAAGTTAAAATTCAGAAATTCATTTGAATGCTAACATTTAAATGCATGTTTTGAAATTCAGAATTTATGATAAAAAATTGTTTGAGAGGAAATTTATTAAGTACAGAAAATTGTTATAAGGTTTTCGAAAATGTTAGATGTCTTCTATTATTAATGAAAATCCGAGAAAAGACAATTTTTTCGAGTGAAACATGCATAGCCAATATACAATATAATTCTTTGTATAAGCATTTCCACGATGCTACTGAGCAATGTATTGAGAGTAGCAACTGTTTTCTTCAACCTGCATCACTAAGAACAGTAGAGCTGGACCATTCAACTGCATTTATACTTAAATTTATCTTAATTTCCTCTCAAGAAGAAAATAGAAACTATTGTAGCATACTTAAAGATTAATGATAAACAGACATGGTCAGTAGTTAGCATTTAAACCAAAATACTCGCATTGAAAAGCATTATTGAAGACAGAGATTACCTGCAAAGATTGTGGGTTTGTATTCTGTGTAGGAAATATCCAGCAGTCAAAGCTCCAACTTAGAGAGCTGGTATTCGTTGTATGTTTTTGACTCTTGAGCCTCACCAGCTCAACCTGCAGAATTATGCCTACCCTCTGTATTTAATTAAAGCACCTTTGGACCAGTGGGATCCTGTTCTACACACTTTATCTTATTATAATTACTGTTCTAGCATCCGTACCTGTAGTAGTTTCCGTACAAAGCTCATACCAACAGTAGCAGACAATATAAGCATTTGAAAGAAAACAAACAATTGTCTAGCCTAATGTAGGGATTAGCAAAACTATACAAACGAACAAAGTCATAATTGAAGGAGAGCATACATAATCAAGTAGATGGAGTATAGTAGAAGAATCTTTTTCACGATTTACTTGACAAATCAACAATTTGATTAATTGGGAAAATATTGGGAAAAGCAAGGAAGTTAAACAATATTAATTTTTTAATTTTTTTTTAAAAAATAGAGAAAATCAGTTGTTTTTGTTTCATGCAAAATATATTGCATGAGATACAACGTGAAACAAAATAAGAGCATAAGACATAAAACATGGATTTATTCATTGATTTTGAAGTTGCTGATTACAATGCATATGCCATAGTATATTGCTAGATAGTTATTCTTTATCTCAAGTTTGGAGTTCGAACTGCAAAATAAATAATAAATTACAAAATACAAAGTCAAACTACAAAGTAACAAAATGGTGAGGGACTCCTCCCTTTGAATCGGTTCAGGCATCTCGTGCGTCTAATCCCATTGCTTAGTTGGTGGGTTGTTGTGGGGTTCGGGCTCTTGCTCTTGCTCTGTCAGCAAATTCTGTCCAGCATATAAAATCTTTGGTTAGACATTCTTCCTCATTGTGTGAGGTGACTTTGGATGAGGCAGCGATTGAGGACTCCCTCCTCTCTTCAGGGCCAAAGGAATTAGAAAATGGTGTCTTTGGGTGATTGTTCAAAGAAGGAAGAAAGGTTTTCCTAAATTTGTTTCTAAATCTCATCTTTGGGATAAGGGTGTGCAGATTGCAAGGAAGGGATCAAGCATAATTTAAGTTGGGTGGGGTGTATTTCAACTATAGCTTGGCTACTATTGTATTGTTGAATGTCTTGTTTGGTAGCGGTTGCATTGCCCTTGT
Organism: Sequoia sempervirens; assembly: GCA_007258455.2. Lineage (NCBI taxonomy): Eukaryota > Viridiplantae > Streptophyta > Pinopsida > Cupressales > Cupressaceae > Sequoia > Sequoia sempervirens. The sequence goes on from VDFB02000015.1 coordinate 411,401,871, forward strand.
AAATATTACATTATAGATGTCAATTATTTTACTATCGGTCAGCTATTTTTATGTTGATGTTAAGTTATAATAGAGTTTTAGGAGGATGTTAAAACCTAGTTGTAAATATTACCTTTTAACAAAAACCAAAGTAATGAGGGAGTCTATGAAGCAAGATGCTATGATCCATTAGGGGGTCAAAGATGTGATGTTGAAGCACCAATGTTTATCTTGCTTTCAACTGATTGAGTTCACATTCATCATATACCTCATTGAAGATAACTAGGCCATGATTATCAAATAGTGGTCATTGCCATTTGTGATTCATTTTGAATTTGGGTTAAGCTTATCATCGTCAATTTGTTAAATGTACTTAACACATCTTGATATAATCAAATTGAAGTCATATGGTTGCACAAAAAATTCAAATTGATTTCAAATTTGCAAGTTGGAGCACACACACACACATGCACGCACGCACGCACGCACACACACACATTCAAAATTATTTCAAATTTGCAAGTTGGAGCTCGCGCGCGCACACACACACACAGAATTGCAATCTTTTGACCTCAAATTTTTTTTAGTCGTAAACAATGGTTATGATGAACAAATACCAAATCATTCATCCATTTTTAAGTTAAATGGTTATGGTTCTTGGAATGTATGCATTTAAACATATTCCAAAAATTCTCACAAGTGGATGAATTGCATGGTTGTCTTAATATGCACATCAACATCCATCATATGTTTTATTCTTCCTTGCCAAAAACATTCCAACAATATACTAACAAAAACTAAATATTATTGAGATATCATCTACAATCTATTAAGTATCAATAATATATTTGAAATGTCAAAGTTCATGTTTTAAACTTGTAAAGAGAGGAAAAGACAAAAGTTGATAGCAAATCCTTGGTTTCAAATTTGGTTTGGCTTTTATAGCATATAAATTGGAGAACAATTATTTTCCTACTACTATGAGGATAACTCTACAATAGTTGCCTATCATTCCTCTAAGTTAGAGGAAATCTCTCAATGCATTTGAAGAGGCCCTTTGTCAACTTTACATTGTCTCTAAAGAACTTACTGTAAAACACTAGATTGAGATAGTATTTGATATGTCATGGAGGAAACATTGCATCTACCAATCCCATTTGTTGTTAATGATGTCTTATATTAGCATGCATATCTCCATATTATTGTGCATTCGAGACTTGATGACCTCCTTGTCCACAATCATGTCCTCATATGAATAATCCACATCATTTTCCCCATCAACTAACCTCAAAATTCTAATTAGAGGTTCCAAAATTTTCACAATTGCTACCCATATGACTAAAAACTCTCATAAAAATATATAGGTAGCAATGGTCTTGTCATCCAAATGATTAACAAAGCTAGGATCAACATGCTCAATTGAAATGATAATCTATTTCAAATTCATCTTTTATGCGCAATGAGTTTGCAATGCAAAGAAGTGGGTAGAAAATCTTGTCACTTTGGATGAAGAAGTTCATTACTATTTGTGAAGGCGTGTATCATACTCAACACCCTTATGTGATTGTAAATAAATTTGGTTATATTTCACTCTCATCATTATACATTTAACTCATGGAATTTTATCAACAACTTCTAGCAATTAATTAAGACAATGCAATGCATATGAGATCCAAAACAAAGTGATATATATCTCATTTAAAATTGTTCAATCAATCACAACTAGTAGCATTCTCTGTTATAATTTGGACTACAAATTGTGGCCCTACCTCAATGACCACATCATTTAATAGAGTGAAAAGTGTCTATGTTAATTTGAACTTATCCATTGCAGCCATAGATTTCAAGAAAATTATGCCAGTATTGATTTTTTTTATTATCATTTCACTCATTTGACATGACATGGAAGTCTATCTTAGCCCACACCTTGCAATGTTTGGTAAGTACATGACCCACATCTTGAATTGCATCCCTCAATATTTAATTCCCAAAAATATTATATATGTAAGGGGGCTTTAAACCCAAGACTCTTAACTACAATTGCATCCACCATTGCTTTTCAATATAGAGACCTAGTAACATTAAATGGCATGCTAGAATAAAAATAAAAATAATAATAGTTTTTGTAGTCCACTCATGAACATTCTTGTTCCACTCTATACTCTCTAAAGATAGTTGTGTACCAAGCATAGTATGAGTTGTGAACAAGACAATATTTTCACCTCCTATGCTAGGTCCATGTGATATATCAAAAAATAAATGAATTTGGAAAACCTACTCATGGTGTGCTTGTGATAGCTCAATCTCCTCTACGGGATTAACTCTAGCCTTAAGAGATGTTGATTGAATAGTTGGCCTTGTGTTCTTTATTTTATTTTTTGCATGACTTAAAAGTCCTCAAACCCCAATAGGTAACATTAGTTGCAAGGCTTAACAATATGCTTTGACATCTTTGTCAAATGTCATTTGAAGTGACAAATTCCCTTAAAACATTCAATGACAAAAAAATTACATTTAACTTTGCTTGAATTAGGACATCTATATTGATAATTAAAATTAAATTATTGCAATACAATCTTCTGAAAGTGTAAGTAAATCTAAAATATATTTAATTAACTTACCATATGATAAATATTATGTAATGGAAAAATCAACAATAAGATAAGTTATAAATGACAAGATTTACCTAGAAAAAACCTTTTGGAAAAAAAATTCACACGAGAAAGAGGACAAGTATGTATGAAAATTAAAAGAAGAGATACACCCAACTCTAACATTCTAAACTCTAGTAGCAATCAGACAACAACCATGTACTTGTAAAACAATTTCATAAAACTAGTATCTCATGCTTCCAATTTATAGAGAAACGAGCGAGGAATATCACAAATGGTTTCCCAATTCAATGTACCATCCAACCATGGTAAAATGAGAAAATTTCCATGTCCAAAATGAAGAGGATCTTCTGAGAATAGTTAATATAACTCCCACTGACCCATGAATAGCAAAAATAATTGCTTTACTAATAATAATTGATATCTTTGACTTGTAACTCCATGATGACTCATATCCCAATTTAGGCATCCAACTCATATGAGACTGACCAATATCATTTAAGATGCTCCACTACTCAATTCTCATGCCTAATTTGAGATATTTGCTAAATATAGCATTGTAAGCACCACTACTAGCTCCACTTCTTTCATGAATGCATATGACAACTAATATCAAGATTCTAAGAGAATCTAAATTATTATTAATTTTTAATTACACCTTGTGTTCAAGGACACTTTCCAAGAGTGATGAAGACACATGAATAATACATAGGATTGCAAGGTAAATGACACTTTAATCCTAACAATCTCTCTTGTAGTTTTATGCAATTTTTTTATTTTTTTTACAAAATGATCACATATAAAATCTACACAATAAAGAAAAAAGAAACCATTAGAATTACTTAAAAATATAAAAATAAACCATAGCCCTAGACAAAAAAGTTAGTGAAAAAAACTCCTTAATCGTCTTACACTTAGATTTAAAAAGAAAAATAGTAAATTGAACCCTACACCAAAAAATGAAGTTTAAGGTTAGAGTTAGAATTTAGAACTTAGTATATACTATTTTTTCATTTAAAAATTCCTTTACACAATGCCTACTCCTCAAAAAATAGGATTTAGGGTTAGTGTTGGTGCATGCTTTTAAAAAAACTTCCAATGTTAATAACAAAAAAAAAGGTTTAAGGTTACAAATCAATACATACTAATTATAAAAAAATCTTAAACCCTAGTTATTTGGTGTGAATATGGTATTTTATCTAACTAGTTCACCTAGTAGGTCTTATTCACATTTTATGTTTACTTAGGTCCTAAGAATCTTTCTAGAAGTCTTAGTTGGCATTAGATCTTATCTTATCTCATGTCATTTACTTCTTGTGTCCTAGTTCATTTAATATTAGTTGTCTCATGTGATAGGATTAAGACACTTGTCATAATCTTGTCTAATCCCATGTCTCACCTTGGCTATATAACCAAGAGGTTCTCATTTGTGAATCAATCCAATTGTAATCTATCATTTCCATCATTTGATATAATAAAATTATTTTTTCATAGTTGATCTCTCTTGTACTTATATAGAAGTTCCTAGATCTTGGGTGGCTACAATCTTAAGCCAAATCTTGCATGATATAGAGTATTCTATACCAACTCTCACACTATCCTTAAACCCAAAAAGGTGGATTAGGATTAACAATGCCATTTAATATAAATTTAAAATTGAAAAACCTAACATTTTCTCTAAACTAAAAATAATTTAGCATTAGGGTTTAGAGTTCAAATTTTAAATAATAAAAATTTAAGGGTAAAATATTAGAGCTTAACCATTATGATTCAATGTTAAAAACCTTAATGGTTAGGCCTTGGATTTAATATAAAAATCTTGGTGTAGAGTTTAACATTGGAAACTTTAATGAAGAAGAAAGGTAAGGAGGAGAAGGTGCCTCCAAAAAAAGGAAAGAATGTTGTGAGCAAGGATTCCTTGGGTGATACAGTGGTTGTGAAGACCTTGGTTATAGGTTGCGACGCCATCATTAGGCACTCTGGCAGGCTAGCAAAAAACAAGAAAAAAGTGCAGGTTAGGGACTTGGACACTGAAGAGGAGCTATCTGAGCAAAGGCAGCAATTTGGAAGAGGTGTTGGCAGACGAGGAAGATGATAAAGTTGAGGATCCCTCCTTTGTTCCTGACATTGGTTTAGTTCAGAAGGAGGGTTTGGCCTCCCATTTGTTGGAGCCACCGGAGATTGAGCAGAATGATCCTGACTACACTACGGGCAGTTGGGAGGAGATTAGTATGTTGAAAAATAGATTGGACATCCTAGACAAAAAGTTTCGTTGGTTGACCCGCTTCATGGTCAAGATGATTCACTGTGTCACCAGTAACCTATCGGCTGCTATGAAGGATGAGTTGGGGATAAAGAAGACCGAGGACTGCCAGGAGTGGGTCTATCATGATATGGTTCAACTGTTGTCTAAGAATTGGGAGAAGGCTAGCTAGTATGTTGCTGGTTTGTTGTTGGTCCATGTGTGTTGGCAGTCTTTGTTTGATTTTTGATTCGGTGTTTTTTGGTGTGGTGTTTTGTTTAATGCTTTTTTGATCTAGACTTTCTAGCCCTTGTGGCTCTCTGTGTAGGGTACAACACCCTATAAATGCTGCTTACATTATCAAAAACATTGAAAACCTTAATAGTTAAGTTTTATGGTATAAATGTATAAAAATTCTTCAAAATTTAGGGTTTAATGTTAAAAGTCATAATGGTTAAGGTTTAACATTAATGATTGCCATCATTAGAGTTTAACATTAATTAAAATTTTAAATAAAATTTCTTAGGGCTTTACTTGAATGAAAATAAAGAAAATTCATTAAGCTATCGAAGAATAATTGTTCTTTAATCGACTTTATTTAATCAAATATGAGTCATTATGGTTTCAATTAGTACTATTCTAAAGAGCAAAGGAGGTGGCTTTGCTAGGGGTTTTGGATTTGATGTTTCTAAGTTGCATCCCATTGATGTCATACTTACTCTTTGAAGTAGGAATTGTTATTGTATCTTTACATTGTTGTGGTGCTTTCTAGGCTACCACATATGTAGGAATTTTTTGCCCCTTTTAAATGGCACCAACCGTCAGTAACTTTATAGTTGCTATTGGAGTAGAAGATTTAATGAATTACAATAATTTATTCTCCAAAAAAGCATCCTAGAAATTTTATCTCCAAGGTGTTCCACAATTTATGTTCAGTGAAACACCCTTGAATGTGGTTCTTCCCATTCCAAAATTTGATAGTGTATGCCACTAGTTAGAGAATTTTAGTTTGATAGGTTATTTTTTGAAAAGGTTCCCCCTAAAAGCATGCTTAAAGACTAGTTGACCAAGGCTTGGGCTCAACATGGGATTCACCTTAACATTATGCAAAACCTTACCAAGAACTTTTTCCTTTCTTAATTTACTAAAGTAATCCATGTTGAGGCTATTCTAAAGCAAGGACCTTGGCATGTTCATTCTTCCTTACTAGTGTTCTCACCTAGACTAGATGTTTTCTCTTCTTAGAAAACAAAGATCTATGTCACTATCTGGGTGGAGTTTCCTAGGTTGCTCTTACTATGCTAGAATTCATCCACCAAAATTGCATCTTCCTTAGGCAATTCCATTTGTGTTGAACCAATAAAGTTTTTTTTTGCATAGCCCCCAAAAAAGATATGTGTTGAAGTTGGCCTCTCCAAAGATATCAAGGATATGCTTTATATACAAACTGGTATAAGGCACGTTCAACATGTCCTCTATTTGAACTTGCCAAAAAAATTATATCTATTAGGTCTTGAAAGTGTAGCTCCATAATCCTAGAGAAATATTCTATCCTCAAGGTCAATGATATGTGTTCAAGAGGGTAGGGCACAAGATTATCAATATATTATGGATGATTAAAGACCAATTTTTGAGAGTGGGTATTCTCTCCACTTTGGTCTCAACTAAATCTAGGAGGGTATTCCTAGAGGTATCCTTAACAACAAATTTATCACATAAATAGTAGGCATGACTAAACTAGCAACAACTACACCCATTATATTCTTGATCCCAATAGTTGTCACTAGGACAAATACTAACTACATGCATATAATTTTTTTGATTAATTTGACAACTACATCTTTCTTTATGCACCTACATATGATAGTAGTACAATATACCCATGAATGAATCCAATTAACATTTTATACACAAATGCAAGGTGTGGGAATTCATTACATGAATCTCTAACAATCTAGGTTATTTGAGGTTTCTTAGTATGTTCTTTGAGTTATAATAATGAATCAGTGTAGCATGTAACACACAAATATACTCCTAATTGAATAATGATAAAGGGATGTTTAAATAGAACATATTTGTCTTTTTTCCAATTAGATTAGTGCATATGCCATTAGGTAATATAGTCATGACCTATAAGGAAGAGGGATAAAAACCTACAAAGCATAAATGGAACCAAATGTGTACGGGAATATAAATTAGAGGTAACACTTCATGCAAATGGGCATACTTAACAATCCATCTCAGTATAGAAAAAAATGTATGGAACCGAGGAAATACTATCACAAAGAATTTCAATGAATTAGAAGTTATTATACTTTCATCTAACCCTTGTTACATTCATACTAGAAAATGTGGCAAGAGGGGATATACAAATAAGTTTAATCACCACCCTAAATGATTACAATTTTTTATGGAGACATACCATTTACATGTGTTATGTTCCTTAGCTAACCTTCTTCTAAGTTATAATGTATATCTCATTTCCTTACATACAAAACTTTACATTGTTTGATGCCCTATAACAATTTGAGACACCTATGCAACAAAAAAAATTGGCTTAGAAACCAACAACCATTACCATCCTTGCATATAACACTTTGTTATGATGAATTTTGGTAGCCTTAGAGGGATTTTAGAGATTTCTTCTACATGTAAAATCCAATCAATTCTCTAACCTAGTAACTTAAAATCAAATTATCCTTGGATCCATTATTGGATGAACTAGGATAACAAGACATCATTCCTCATTTAAACAAGTAGTTTGTCACCTTACACATAGATTAGTGGCAACTAGTTTTCAACTATAAAATTTGCATCGATCATCTTCACCTTCTTCATACTCTATTGAAATTTGCTTGTGGAACTATTTCCTTGGAATGAGAAATAGTTTTTTGGTAGGACAAGTGCATTTGTATAGGTACAAGGGGTCAAATTTTGAAATGGAATCTTCAAGAAAACAAGGGAGAAGGTGGGGAATTCTTAAGCTCTAGTTATTAGTGATAGGATTAGCAATACAAAAGTAAAAATATATACATGAATTAGAGATTTTTTATAATTTTGGGGCATGTGAAAGTGGGTTACAACATTGGCTCTTATTTGGCATGTGTTCCTCTTGTGAGAATAATGAGAATCTAAAAGAATCTCCAAGAAGTAATCCAAAATGCCAAAGAAAGAAAAGAGGAAGGGGGGACACAAAAAAACATGTGTACAAGGCAAAGAAACAACAAGGTATGCACAAGGGAAAAAAACCACTTACAACCAATATTATAAGGTCACAAGGAGATTGAATTTGAAAACAACTTGTAGGTCACCCTGTAAAGGTTCACAACACAAGTCCATGGGAAAAGTGCTACAAGCCAGTTACCTCTATTAATGAAGGATCTAATCTTCCTTCAATTGAAGGTGCATCCATTATTAAGATACAACAAATGAAATTTCTTATATACATGCATAATCAAGCAAAAAATTATAGGGAATTGAAGGATAAATATACCATTATAGTCATCATTGCATATCAACCACCAATAGTAACTACCATCTCAGTCTACCACATGCATCATGCATGTTCAAAAAAAAAGAAAAAAAAGATAAAGCATTAAAACTTTGATCAATAATAGAAATGAAATACATAGATGAAACCAAGGCTCCACCATCCACAACTATAAGAGTATCACACACATTGACCTCTTCATGCAAATCAAGATAAAGAGAAAATACCTCCAATTCATATGGAAAAGAAAAAATGTCTAACTATCCTTTTGACTTGAACAAAGAATAACTCCTCCATGTATATCAAACTAAAAATACTAACTTAAGTATACTCCCACGTGGATCTACGATATGCTCATCATCAAGAATACTTATTCCTTACTTCTCATTCTCACTAATGTACCACACAAAGGATTCAAACTCTAGTGAAACATAGACACCCTTAAGAGATAGAAAATAACCTACATCAAAATAAAATGCTTCATAATCATTTTTACATCCACCAAGCTCTTGATCACTAGGCCACCAACAAACATCATTTTTAGATGTTTTGTTATAATTTTCAATGTATGGTTTATAAGCATGATTCAAACTAGAAATAAACCATCAAAAAAATGGTCAACACAACACAAAACTTCAAATAAAGAATTGGGTTCTTAAAATTGTCCCTTTGTTTCAAGAATATTTTAGTAACTTGCTAAACTATATTCATTGCTTAAGTTTGATTGGTAACACTTTACCTCTTTTTCCTCATTTATTTTAATAAAAGATTCCTATATTTTTCTTAAAGCCCAATTAGTATGGGGAAGATGACATATATTGCACCAAAGAAAAAAGATCTCATATGCATCCACATGATCGCTACCTTTAAAATTATCAAAGGCAAAGTCTTTAAGCTGAAATTCAATGTCTACAGTAACATTTTCATCAACAATTTCATCACTAATTGCAGACACATCTAAGTCATCCTAATGAAACAATTTCAAAGGTTGGATCTTTAAGTTAAAATTCAATGCCTACACTAACATTTTCATCAACAATTTGATCACTAATTGCAGTCACATCCAAGGCATCTCCATACAAAAAATCATGTGTGGGAAGGAAAACACTATTATCCTCATCATCATCTAATGAAACAAATAAACATAACACATCAAACATGGAACTAATCACTTTATTATCTTTCATATCGCATGTTTGCACACATTCACCATTGCCATCCTCATGGTTTTTTTGACACATACTTGTGCATACACTTTATTCGTACTTGGTTTCCACAAAGTGTAGGGCCACACACCTCATCCTCAATGAGGTCCATCATGCATATCATTATTATCATCTCCAAAAGATTACTCATCCAACTAAAAGAAAGTTCATACACTTTCTTCATCATTTGCACAACCAACATATGGTACAACATTAGAAATTTCTACCCCCTAAAGTTTATTCTTAGCATAATTCATTGTTTTATTCACCTCACTATAGTATACATCATCATCATCCTCAAAATCACAATCCATATTGACACATGTTACATCCATATCATTGATAGTCACAACAACCAGTTCACTATCAACGACACTAGAATTTGAGGACAACACTTTCATTATGTAGTCATTCCTTGATATTTCAAGGGATTAAATGTATTTGTAATCTTGTTGTATAATTTTAAGCTTCAAATCCTTTTGCATTGAACATAGACTAACCTATAGGCTTCAAAGATCATATCAATGTAGATAGGTGTATCAAGTCTAAAAACAAACCTATGGATGAAATCCATACTAGACTTTCCAACTTGTCTTTTTTTACTTACCAATTCTTGGACAAGATCAATAGGGTCTACATTGCTTGCACGTTCCTCATCAAAGGAAGCCACAAGGTCGCTCCAAGAGGAAAAAAATTCTTAGGTTTAAGTTGCCAAGCCATATCCTAACAAAAAAATTGATTTGCATGTCCTCATCTTCAAACTGAAAGTTTTCCATGCATTTTAAAAATGCATCAACATGTGTGTCCCCTCATAAATATCATACCCACAAAATATGTGAATTATATTCAAGACCCTAGCTGTCATGGTTTGTGTTTCATAGTTTAATCAAGAGAAGTCTAGCTATTTGTAGGTGGTACCTAGAGGAGTGATAGGAGATTGAACCATAGGTTTTTTTATAGTAGTAGGTAGGACATTTAATTGCAATATGAAATTAAACATTGTGATTAAGATTTCAATTTATTTTTATTCACTAACAAGCTCATTTTTCTTGTTATAGATGCCCACAATATTGTACATGGGGTTGCATTAAATACTTCAAAACTTAAATAAAATTAATAGGCACAACTAGAGTAGTCACAGTCAACATTTGAAACATAGGAAGGTGCATGTGAATGAATATCCCTTGAGTGATCATTATTAAACCAAGAGGCCATAACTAGAACATCCTATCATGTAGGGAATATTTTTTTTGTCTTATAATTGTGTTTCTTTACTATGAAAGAGACTTTGTGTCAAGAGGAAGAATGAAATACTTGTGTATCTTTGTTACTATATTTTTCAAGCTTGAGATGTGTTCCTAGTGCACCAAAACCAAATAGATTATAGGAGAAATAAACTTGGTTCTTGGTAGTAGAGTCACCACCTCTTTCAAAAGAGAACATCCTTGGATCACACTTGATCTCCAAGGGAATAACTTGATATTGGTTTAACTTACCTATAGATTCTTAATTTCATTTAAAATACACATATCTCTCTTTGGAAATGATTCCATTCTATTGGTGATTGAAATCATGACTCCACAATCCTAGGTAATTATGCTATCCTCAAGACTAAGGACTTATCTTCATGAGGTAAAGACACAAGCTCATCAACATATGATAGTGTGTGAGGGGGAAAATCATAGACTAAATAGGAGAAATGAAATTGAAATTAGAATCTAATCTAATGATCAAGAACACTAATCTAAGATCTATTCCTACACTTACGAAATGGGTTTCTAAGCTATTGAAAATATATAATGAAATCCTATGATTACCAAATTGAATTCAAAATAGAGAGAAGTTACCATCCCGTATTGGAGTGTATTCGCAAGGATGTGGTTGCTCGTATCACTATGAAGCCTCCATAGTTCATGCACAAAAGCTTGAAGAACAATGTGTTGTGTGTTGGTTGATCGAATAAATGTTGAATCTCTATCAATGGTGTTTTAGCATTACTTCGTTGTCTGAATAGGTTGATTCTCTAATCCTTTTTTGCAAGGAAAGAGGTTTGTTATATAGAAAAATGTGATTTAAAATCGGTGATCAGGATTAAACAATGTTGAGTCAAGATCAATGGTTGAGAGGTGTTGAGAGGATTTAGACATGAATAATCTATGCAAAATAGATTGCAAAATTTGTGTGATTGAAGAAATAGATTGAATGATTAGTGGGATTAAGGAATAGATTGATCAGTTAGGGAATCGTAATTTTCTCAATCAAGAATAGATTGATCTATCCAGATTAGATTGAGAAATCAGGGGATTGTAATTTACTCAATCAAGAAAGTGGTTGAAAAAGATTAATTAATTCATTCATTTTGGAGTTGAATGTGCAAATCAAGTTCGACTTTTGCAAATAAAGTTGCATTAGTTTGATTTGATTTTTGATGATGTTTTGAATAGTTTGATTTAATTATACAATTTTTTTGGAGGGAAAGTGTCATAATTAAATTATTATGATTTAATAATTCAATTAACTTAGGGGAATAAGGTGATTTAGCGACGTAATTAAGTAATTGGTGTTATTTAACTAATCAGGGTGAAATAAAGTGAGATTAGGACTTCAATAAATAAATGAAATTTATTTAATTGGTCAAAATGATAGAAATGTGAACTAATTAAATAATGTTGTTTTATTCAATTAGTAGCAAAAATAAGGTTTTAGGACTTTGTTAAATAAATGAAATTTATTTAACTCATCAAAAATGGTGGGAAAGTGAATTAATTAAATAATGTCATATTATTCAATTAAATAGGGGAAATTAGGGTTTTGGGATGCAATTGATGTGAAATGCAGTGATGTTTGATGATAATGATACTAATGATGTGAAAATGTCGTTTAGGGTGTGTGATAGTTTTTAGGTCAATTTTACATGTCTACATTTTGCCCCTCTTTGATACAAAGTATTGGTTGCTTTGTTTCAAACATTTTCATGCTTAAAATCAAGTTTTTGAAAAAAAAATTATGCCCCATTGTGTCTCGATGATCAACAAAATGATGGTAGGACTCTGTGCTACCCCCTTGAGAGGTTGGCCAAAATTTTCAATTTTGAGGACAGGGTCATGAAACTGTTCTATTTCAGTTCAGATGTGTTTATGATGGTAAATTAGGTCTATAGGTCCCTCGTTGCTCATTTCAATGTTCTCGAGAGCTCCTAATTTGAATATAGGAAGGTTCTCTAATTAAAAATTAGGGTTTCCTAGGTAAAAAATAGGGTTTTTGAGGGTTAATATAGGTAATTAGGGTTCTAACTGCCTCATTTATGCTTTAATCCTATAGCGAATTCTTATCTCTGGATTTCCCATTCTATCCATTGTTGAGGAGCAATGCATAGGATTCAGGGAGCCTCACATCATTCAGACTTGGTTCAAGAGTTTGGATGGCCCATAGGCATTAGTAGCCCGGTATGTACCCTCTTCTCGTTTTCATCTTGTCATTTTCTCATAATTCATGTACAAAGTTCTCTTAGTCAAAAGTGAGGGTTTTATTTTTTTTGCGCTTTTGCATCATTTTTAGCACACTTGCTAGTTTAGGAATTTCACATTTGCCAAAAATTTGTGCACTTGCTTTAAAATTACACATTTGATCTAGATTTTTCCTTTTGCAACTCGCACTTGCTCCAAGTTTTTTCTTTTGATTGCTCCTTTATGTTTTTTGTGCACTTGTCTTAAACCTGCACACTTGAAAAATGTCCTCGCCTTTGATATCTTCTCTGTTGACCTAAACTAGTGCACTTTCCTCAAACCAACATTTTTTCTAGTGTTTGCTCGCTTTTTCCTTTTTGGAACCTTAAGTGTCATCTTTTGTCATTTTTTTGTTGATTTGCATGTTCAAAGTGAAACCCTAACATTGTGGGTTAAAATGATTATAGGTGGCCCTTAAACCACTATAGCCGAGGGAGAGACGACCTCAGGATCTATTTGATTTGATTACTGGTTTCAATGTTCTAGAGCGAGACTTTCTAGATGCGGTTGGGCTTCATCATATCTATTACATGCCTCCCATCCAAACTCATACAATGATGATGACTGCACTTGTGGAGCAGTGGCATTCAGAGATGTCCTCATTTCATTTACCCACAAGAGAGGCCACCATTACACTTGAGGATGTGTGGAGGATTCTCTGCATTCCTATCCATGGAAAGCTCGTGACATACCATGTTCGACAGGGTACCCATGCCATGCAGCATGTGCTGGGTGTTAGATGCTTGGAGGTTCGATAGTCTAAGATTAATTTGTCTGCGTTCATTTGCAGTGCAAACCTTGTTTCTCTTGTCCTTTGTGGTTTGATTTTGGGACTAGTTTTTCCTAATATGAGAGGTCGTCAATTCCTTGTTGGCTATGGTATTTGCATTGAGGGTATGTTTGAGCATGGGACCAAATATGCATGGGGTTCGTGTCTTCTCGCCCACCTCTATAGAGATATGCACGAGGTTGTATATCGGGATAGGAAATCTATTTATATAGGTGTTTCTTTTTTGCATATTTGGACCTAGGAGCACATTGCAGTTGCTCGGCCTGATGGGATACAAGATCACACTCCTAAGGATCAGTACTCATACCATTATGGATATTTCTCACACTACACCCTACTTGGGAATCTTCCATACTAGGGTCGTGTGTTCAATGATGTGCTAGGTTTTGTTTGGAGATCGTATATGGATTGTAAGGCATGTCCAAAGGATTCCAGAGTAGCTTGTTTACTGTTGGTAGACCTAATGGTTATTGGTTGTTCTCACTCTCTACTAGAGCATTACTTACTGGACAAAGTATGTTGTCAGTTTGGAGAGAGACAAGGCCAATTTCCTGATACTTATGAGGATCATTTCGGTCGAACCACTAGGGAGGTCCGTGTATGGGGTCACTAGGAAGATATAGATGTTGTTGTTGCTACATTCATAGCACTTCCCCTAGTTGGATGGGGTTGGACAACAGGTTCAACAGATCCGGGTACCACACTTGATTTTGATCAGTGGTGGGCATGACGCAAGCCTTTGAGATTCACAGATCCTAGGGGTGACCCTGCATTAGGTAGAGCAGGTATTACAGGTCAGCGCGGGGAGTGACAATGCATTGAGGTTCTTTTAGAGAAGCTAGATAGGGCCAGACATGATGGGGAACATGGTGATCAAATGCAGGGTGATCAAATTCCTCAGGTGCATGGACAGGTTCTAGGTCCTCCTCCCCCACCTAGAGATGGAGGTGCTTAGTTGGCTGCATAGATAGTGCAACAATAGACCACAAAGGCACAACTTGTCATTGTGACAGTAGAGAGGGATAGCCTGAGGGCGAAGCGAGACAATGAGAGTGGGCGACAACATGTTGCAGAAGCTCAGTTTCAAGTGATTACAGCGAAGAGAGATACTCTCAGAGTAGAGCGTGATAGCCTTCGTGTGGAGTGATATCAGTTGTTACATAGGGCTACATACTATTAGAATCTCTATGATGCCTTTATTCCCAGAGCACAACAAAGGCCACGATTCAGAGCGCCTAGTGTTGCGAGTGATGGTGGTGGTGAGGTAGGTGATCATTCTATTAGACAACTAGACCCAGATGGTGGTCCACAACCTGATCTATAGGGTTCTCTCCTTCCTATCGGGAAGTTTATTTTTTGCACTTGATCTTCATGTTGTTTATTGCTTAGAGACATATTGCAAACATAATTTTTGTATATATATTCATCAACCCAGCCAAGGCCTCATGTATATATGTATTTTTTTTATTATCCTATCACACTTGTATCACTAATGATGATGTATTATGACATTCTCCCTTTTTTGATGATGATATATATGAGATATACCTTCTTCGATTCAACTCATTTTATGCTTATGTGACGATCATGGATGATGATGTATGATGATGTGTGTTTATATATGCTTTTATATTTTTCCGATATATGCATACGACATGGATGGATGAATCATACTTTATATCATATGATTTTTTATTATGGATGATCGATATATCATTTTTATATATGATGTTTATGATGGATGTATGCCCCATACATGATACATGATGTTTTTATTGGTTTATTATCATCATGATATGTTTTGACGACATTATGGATGCAGGATGAATATGGTACTAATGATATTGCTATGCAAGATGGATGTTAGTTAGAAGAAATCATTTAATGATGGATATAATTTTGATGTTGTTAGTTGTTGATGAGTTGCTTTCACTTTGCTTGGAGGCTTTGTAGTTTTGAACAATCCTGTTTGATGTAGGAAACAAATACGATGCACCAGGGTATTAATGACCAAGGTGACTTTGTATCTACTGCATGGAATTTGACTCTAAAAACAAAGAGTATCTTTGCTCATACTAGACATACAAAAACTTTGTTTAAAGTATATAGTTGGGTTGTGTTAAAAAAAATTGGACTAGTCACAGAGAGGTATAGAACACCTAACATGCAACTGCTTCATGAATTATTTCAACACAACTTTCATACACTCAATAAAGCAAGTATTCACCATGGTAGTATTACAAAAATATCTTACAAACAACAAATTGAAATCATACTCAATTGCCCCCATTCCTTCTTCTCTAAATCCTTATGGACATCCTTGAGAGATCCTAGGAATGAGTCAATAAAACAAATCACAAAAAATAAGACTAAAAAAAGATAAAAACAAATTTGTAGTATCACTTGCCATATTTTTTTGTGGTTTCAAGACTATTGTCCATTGTTGACCATGTCTATTGTAGGAATGGATCCATTAAGGCATATCTCAGGATGTTGTTGGTGAATTGTCAAAAGATAGATAATTGATACTTGGCATTGTTTCTATCTATTTTGTGACCAAATCTTTGTGATTGTTTGTTTGAAGGTTCTAGCTTTTGATGTTTTCCTTGATTGTTTGTTTGCTTTGTCAAAGGGGGAGTGCAATGATTTGTTTATTATGGGTGATGTTTAATTGTAGATTTGATGACGGGATGGGCCTTTTTGATTTTCTAAGTTTTATGATGTTATTTTTGTTATTTTTAGGGGACTAACCTAGGGCCTTGAGGGATCATAAAAGATAAGCCTTGCCTACCTTGTACACATAGAGGCTTGTAGTTCGCTTGGTTTGAATGTTTGTGATCTTTTCTGTTTTGTGAATGTTTTTGGATTTTTTACTTTTTGATTGTTTTTGGATTTTGAATTTTTGACTAAGTCGAAATAAAGCATAATAGAAACCTAATGGGATTGACCTAGGGTCTTGGGGGCTATTAATCCTTTTCTATGTTGTACACATAGAGACCATGTAGTTTGAATGGTTTGACATAAAGCATAATTTTTTTTTTGAGGTTTAAAAAACATTGTTATCTGGATTGATATTCCACTTCTATTTCTAGAGGATATGTTGTGGGAAATCTACTTGAACTAGCTGTGAGGTTCAATCAAATGTTAATAGCTTAGGCTATTTGAGCGAAGGAATAACCCAACGATGTTGTTTTGTTTTTGATGTTTTCCAAAAGTTTTTGATTTCATTGTTTTATGACCATGATAGGATGTTCCAAGATTTAATCCACGACTAGCTTTGAGAAGTTTCCCCCAGTTGGAGACAAGACTACTTTCCTTAATTAGTAACAAGCTATGGTTGGATACATGTTTTATTATGAAATGGATGGGTGGATGTCGTGGATAGTACCAATAGATAATGGCATGAGTCTTATTCAAACATAGCACCTGTTTTCTAGGTTTTCACTATGGTACCTATTCTAGGAGGGATAGAAAGTGGTTTTCACTCAAGGAATGTTTTATTTCTCTTTACTATTTTTCTTTCTTTTTGATTTTTTTTGTATTTTTTATTCCTTTTTTCCATTTTTTTTGGATTTTTACGCTTTTTCCTAGGGTATTTTGACATGTTTCATGTGTAGAACTTCTTGAGGTTTCTATTGTTTAGTGGTTCAACTAAAGGTTCTCCTTCAAGAGTAGCCAAGTGATAGGCTCCAAAACCATAGCTCACTGTGATGACAAATGGGCCTAACCAGTTGGGTTCAAATTTTCCTTTTCCATCCTAATTGAGTTGTACCTTATGATTTTCCTTGACAACTAGGTCACCAACCTAAAAGTTTTTGTCTTTGATTTTCTTGTCATAGCTTCCTTTGAGCTAATTTTGATAAAACTACAAATGGTTTAACATGCTCAAACACTTTTCATCTAGGAGCTCTAATTCATTTAGCTTGGATACCTTGTATTCTTCATTTCTAACCATGTACTTTAATGAGATTCACAATGAGGAGATTTCAACCTTGATAGGTAAGACAACCTCTAATATGTAGACCAAGGAAAATGGTGTGGCACCAACAAGTGTTTGGATGTTGGTTCGATAATCCCATAGGGTTGGGTTTAGCTGCAAATTCCAATCACATCCAACTTCATTAATAGTCCTTTTTATTATTTTCAATATGGTTTTATTAGATGCCTCAGCCTGACCATTTCCTTGAGGGTAATAGGGCATGGAAAATCTATGCTGGTTAGAAAATTGGGAACAAAGTTCTTGGAAGTCTTGATTTTTGAATGGGGTTTTGTCGTCTATTATTATCATTTTGGGAATTCCATACCTTTAGATCAGATAATTCAAAACAAAATTTGATATCTATTTTTCGGTGATATAGGTCAATAGAATCGCCTCTATCCATTTAGTGAAGTACTATGTTTCTGTGATAATGAATTTGTGCATGTTAGATGAAGTAGGTCTAATCCCCATTGCAAGAAAGGCCATGGTGTTGTGATGGTCCTCAACTCTTGTGTTGGTGCATGAACTATATCACTATGTTGTTGGCACTAACAAAACTTTCTAGAATATTGTATGCATTCTTGTTCCATGGAGGGCCAATAATACACCGTTCTGAGTAGTTTCTGGACTAGGTTAGGTCCACTAGAGTGGGACCTACAAATTCCTTTGTGTATCTCTTGTAAGGCTATTTTTTCTTCTTCTGTGTTAAGACACCAGAGTAGCATACCATCTGGATTATGACGGTATAGGGTATCTCTTAGGATTGTGAAACGGGATGTTCTACAGGTGAAGGTTTTCTTTTGAGTGGTCACTAGGTCAAGTTGTATGATACCATGCTAGATTTAGTCAAAGGTGTCTTGGTACCATGGGGAGTTAGGAGCAAGAACAATGCATACCAGTTTTGATTTTGGGATGTCGAATGCAAGTATGAGCGATTTTTCTATGAGGAACTCATACTTAGGAACATTTTATGGAATATCAAGCAATGAGCCTATTGTTGACATTACGTCGACAACTCTATTATTGATCCAAGGAACTTTCTCAAAGGTTATTCTGATGAAGTATTCCTTGAAGCTATCCACCATCCTTTTATACAACATAAATTTATCATATTTTATCTTTTATTCGTTGTTCACCTATTTGATCACTAGCTAAGAGTCTCTGAAGACATGAAGCTCTTTTATTATCCCTTCAATAGCCATTTTTAGCCTTGTGATAAGAGCTTCATATTCTGAGATCTTGTTCATGCATGGGAAACCAATCCTATAGGCCTTGGGTATACTATCTCCCTGTAGTGTGAGAAATAGAACACCTGCTGTGAAGCCATGTTGAGTATGGGACCTATCAAAGTATAGAGTCCAATGGTCTATCTGTTATGTCATCAAGATACTCTCATTTGGAAATTCCATTGTGAGAGGCTTGTGATCATCGATGGGTTCTTCAACTAGCTGGTCTACTATGATTTGTCCCTTGATAGCTCTTCTATCCACATACTCTATATCAAATTCACTTAGGATCATCACCTGTTTGGAAATTTGGCTTGTTAGGGCTGCTTTTTCTAGTAGGTTCTTGAGTGGTTCTACTTTTGAAATCAACTTTACCTTCCTATTTAATATGGAGTGTCTCAGTTTTTGTGTTACAAACATGACTGAGAGACACACTCTTTCAATGGACGAGTAGTTTAGTTCATATCCCACCAATGTTTTGTTGATGTAGTAGACTTCCCTTTCTTTATTGTTATCATCTAGCTTGGCTAGGAGAGCTCCCAAGGCTGCTTGTGTGGTAAGCACGTAGAGTACCATTTCCTTATCTAGAATAGGTGGCATAGAATAGGAGGAATAAGTAGGTACTCCTTAACTTGTTGGAACATGGTCACATCTCCCATCCCACTTGAAGGTGATTTACTTGTGTAGGAGATGAGTGAAAGGGTGACACTTGTCAGCCACTTATTGGATAAATCACCTGATGGATTGTACCTTCCCTTGTAGGCTCCTCAATCATTTCAATGTCTTTGGTAGGGGAATCTGTATTATTTCTTTCACTTTTACAGGATCCACCTCAATCCCCCTTCTTGACACTATGTACCCCAACAACTTTCCAGATGTTACTCTGAACACACTTATTAGGGTTGGTTCTTAGATTATATTGTTCAAGACAATCAAACACCTTTTCCAGATTGGTCAAGTGATCTCCCCTTTTGACCGACTTTGCTAGAATTTTGTCCACATAGTCTTCCATGATTGTGTGTAGCATATCGTGGAAGATAGTCATCATTACTATTTTATATGTTGCTCCTATGTACTTTAGGACAAAGGTCATTACATTTCAGCGAAAGGTCCCCCAAGCACAAGTAAATGTTGTTTTGTGTTGATCATCTAGAGAGATTTTTATCTAGTTATATCTGGAGAAACCATGCATTAAGGATAACATCTCCTGCCTTATTGTTAGATCCACGATCGTGTCTATATTGGGAAGGGGGAAGTCATCCTTTGGGCAGGCTTTGTTCAGGTCCTTGAAGTCTATGCATATCCTTATGCCCCCAGTAGGATTTGACACTAGTACAATATTGGATATCCATTCTGAATAATCAATGGGTCTAATGAAACCCACATCTAATAGCTTCTTTAGTTCTACCTTTACCAATAATGCTATTTGGAGATGCATTTTCCTAAGTTTTTGCTTGATAGGATTTGCTCCAGGGAAGACGACTAGATGATGTATCACTAGTGTTGGATCTAGTCGAAGCATATCTACATAGGTCCATGCAAATTTTACCTTCTGGGTATTGATGAAAGCTGTGAAGTTTTCTTTCTCTTCAGAATCAAGTGATGCAACATGGTATGTTATCTTTAGGTCTTTTGTTGTTCCAACATATATAGACTCTGCTTATTCAACTAGGAGCATTAATCTTTCTTGATATTCTAATATTGGGGAGATTGGACCCTCCATCCTCGGGTGCCTCTAGGAGGTTTCCACCTTTGGATGTGTCCTTTATTTTCTTCTTTTTTGGATCCAATAGAGCCACACTATGGTTTTCTCTAGGGGATCTCATGTTTATTTTTATGTTTTCTCTTTCATTTTTATGACTAGAAGATTCAATCTCTCCATTGAAGTATGCATCCTATTTGAGTTCCATGACAAACATTTCTTTGTGATCTCATCCTATTATGTCTATTCTAAGTCCCATAAACTTCATGATTGCCTCATCATTCTAGAATTGATCAAAAATAGGTGTATGTTGTTGTTGATCCCAATCTATGAGTTGTGGGTAGCAGAGTGGTAGGATATTATCATTATCCACAAAGATTACAGAGGTTGTGGAAATGGTCAGTATGGCTCTAGTATCTTTTCCTCACTAGGTGTCTAGGTCATCATTGCTAGAAGTGGGGGAATCATATCCAGTGACGAAGGAAGGAGAATCCCATTCGTATTCGTTAAGAGTCTATTCTGGAATGGTAATAGATGTTGGGAATGGTTTTGACATAGTGGAGAGGGAAACTATCAATGCTAAAGTTGTCAAATAAGTATTCGAAGAGTAACTTGTTGTCCATGATATGGTAGATATCTAGTGCCTTAACACTAGCAGGAGTTTCTCATTTCTTAAAAGCGGTTCATCTGATTTTTAGAATAACTACATCTTTTGGATTATAACCTAGTCCCATATTTTTCTTCCTCTGTTCCACTATGATAGGCTCTGATTGGCCTTGTTTGTGTAGCCCAAGGCCACCTATTCCTTGATACCCCATTTGTTTAGCTAATTGATAACCTCTACTGCTAGGGTCAATTAGAATGGGTTGTGGCTTTTCTGGTTGTTTCTAGTCCTCCTTGTAAATCATGGATGAGAAGTTATCTTTGAATATTTCTTCATCCTTCATGTCCCCCCCCACTTGGTGAAGATTGTTGGTTTTGCTATCATTTTCACTTTCTATGTCTACTTGATCTCTTTTGGACCTCCATAGGCCTTGGGTGTTGGTGGAAGCATGCCAATGCATAATGCTTGGTTGAAGTGGTAGTTTCCATTACCCCTATCCAATACTTGAACCTTAGTTTTTGTTTTCGGTTACTCACTTGATGTGGTCTTGATTGAGGTCGATGGAAGCGTGGAAGGTTCAATATATGAGAATGAGTGGAAGGCTATGTCATTTCTAGGGATGAGTTGGATCTTATTATATTTTTCCTCCAACTTTGTGTAGAAGTGGAATGGTTCAAGATTGGCATATAAGGTCACCTCTTTTCCTTCATGGGGAAAATTTAGGAATTAGTGAAAGGTCGATGGCACTTCTTGTAATGCATGGATTCGAGGGCATCCTAGAAGGAGGTTGTATGTAAACTCTAGTTTGAGTACTTGACAGGTAGTTTATGTGATGGTCGGTCCTATCTACACTAGCAACCTAAATGTCCCTTTTAAATTTATTTCAAGGTCATCATAGGCTCTTATGGTGATACTCTTTCCTTTTTCTATCACATTGTTAGAATATCCCAATTGTTTGATGAATTTTAAGGTACATATGTTTAAACTTGCACCATTATCTATCAATACCCATTTGACCATGTCCTTGTGGAAACCAACCTCTATGTATAGAGCTTGATTGTGGAATGTCCTTTGTGGAAGATATTTCTCTAAAAAGATTAAATGATTGCTTGTTGTGATCGTTCCAACCATGGCTTGGAACAATTTAGGATTGAGGTCGTTAGGGACAAATGAATCCAATGCTTTTTCCAATATTTCCCTATGTGCGGGTGACAATTTTAACAACTCTAGGATTGAGATTAGAGCAGTTGTTTTCTTCAATTGTTCTACAATGTTGTAGCCATTTGGTGACTTGATTATTGGTTTGGGTGGGGATCCTTGTATTGTAACTCTCCCTCGATGGATATTTATGTTACAATTATTGTCTCCACCTCGTATTGTCACTGCATTTTCCCTATTATCATCCACTTGTGAGAGGGTTCCCAAAACCGTGTCACTGTATGTGTAGTTAGCATTGTGGTACTCTTGTTCCTTTCCTTTTTCATTCCTTTTGGAATGGTTTAGGATTGGGTTTGAGTATATTCGAAGATCCTTGTTTTTGGGATGATGCATCCACTTCCCCTTTATCTATCAAGTCTTGGATGAGGTGTTTGAGTCGCATGCAATTGTTGGTCATGTGCCCTTTGATCTTATGGAATTCGTACAAGTCTTTCTCGTTATACCGTGATTTCTTGAAGCTAGGTTCCTCATAGTTTGGGTGATCATTAAGTTTGATGAGGTTTTTATGTACTAGCTTTCACATGACTATTTTAGTGACTCACCTAGTACTATGAGTTGCCTCCTAGGTTGATCATATTGCCTCTGTTTCCCTCCTTGATTCGTTTGTTGGTTTACAACCTAATTTTTCTTGGGATAGGTAATTTGGTTGTTTTGTGTGTTGTTGGGAACATAGCTCATTTTTTCCACCTATGGTTTGTTTTGTAGTGTGTTCTATGTATTTCATAGTGCTCTAGCATCAACCACTCCATCATTTATGACGTTCTTATTTTTGGCCCAGACTTTAGGTTTCTCGTTTAAACTAGAGGGACTATCTTTTGAGCTATTTGATTTAAGGACTCCCCTTGCAAGGAGGGATCTCTCAATATGTAATCCCTTTTCAATTGTTTCTTCAAATTTTGTAGGACATAACATAGTGAGTTGGTATTTAATCTCAAATAGTACATTTGAGATGAATATATCTACCAATTCCTTGTTTGGAATGGGCCATTTGCATCAACTAGCTTCCTGCCTCCATCGCTATTGGTAGGAGTTAAAGGACTCTCCTTGAATTTGTTTGATTGAGGATAGATTAATGATGGTGACATATTGCTCTATGTTAAATGAGAATTGGCTTATGAACTTGCTAGATAGTTTGTCAAAGGTTTTAATTCCTGGTTGCAAATAGGTGAACCACTCCATAGCATGACCTATAAAGCTGCATGGAAAGAGCCATATGAGATAAGTGTCATTGTTTTGTACCTCCATACATGACATGAATAAGTATCATACATGCTTTACTAGATCTCCTCTTCCTTTGTATTTGTTTTCAAACTTGGGTATTTCAAAATTCTTTGGAAATGGAAGCATATTGATAGAGCGATCAAATAGGAACAAACATATTTCCTGATGGGTATAGGTTTTCTTTGTTTTCCCTACCTACATTTTTTATATTTTATGATTCATTGCCTCTAGTTGTAATTCCATCTCAGTTTTTGGTACCCTTGTTTGCAAGTCTTATGTGTAATAGCCTTGTTGTCCCACAACGTTTGTTTGGTCATAAGTTGGATAGAATGGGGGTATTGAACCTTGGTAGGTGTTTTGAACATAGGGTGGGTTAGGTCCTTGCTATGTGTAATGATGGTTAGCTCCTTGTTGCTAAGACGAAGTATATTGAAGGTCACCTTCTTGATGCATTAATGGGTTACCTGGTTGGTAGGACAAATTGGGAGGAGTTCCCTCTGGCATACCTAGTTGTTGATACAAACTATGTTGAAGGTTTCCTTGATTGTGCATTGACGAGTTACCTTGTCGATGTGACAACTGAAGAAGTGTGCCCTGTGGTAAACCTTGTTGTTGGGAAGGACTATACTAAAGGATTTCTTGGTGGTGCATTGGCGGTTACTTTGTTGATGGGACGATTGGAGAAGGGTGCTCTTTGGAACACCTTGTTGTTGGGACAAACTATACTGAAGGCTTCCTTGATGACGCGTTGGCAAGTTACCTTGTTGATGGGATGACTAAAGAAGGGTGCTCTGTGGAACACCTTGTTGTTGGGATGAACTATATTGAAGGTTTCCCTTATGGTGAATTGGCGGGTTACCTTGTTGATGGGATGAATATGGAAGGGGACCTTGTGGTCCACCTTGTTGATGGTACTAATTTGGAAGGAGACCTTGTGGTCCACCTTGTTGGTGGTATTGTTGGTTCAAAAGGGGACCCTAGGATCCACCTTGTTGATGGTACTAATTTGGAAGGGGAACTTGTGGTCCACCTTGTTGATGGTACTAATTGTTTTGGGAAGGGTTAAAATTTGAATTTTTTTGAGGTGCATACTATCTTAGTGGTGGATTGTTGCTTTGTGGTTCATAATGGGATAGCCCTCCTTGATACAGTTATGCCACTATTGCTTGTTTGATTTGAGTTGGTTTTTTGAACAAGGGGTTTTCTTTGGGTTGACCACTGTTTTGTGAGAATATGGGTGGCATGTTTGGATATCTGTGGGTTCAAATATTTGTCTCACAACTTAGGTATCCCCTAAGGGAATAATATTGGGACCTTTGAGACCCTCTACGTTGAATTCCACTAGAAATTCAGCACCACTTTGTGCTAGCTTGAAAAAATATGAGTTTGGGTCTGATGTCTAAGAAGGGCACGAACAACCATTTTTTCAGTACCTCAAAGAAAAATTGTAAGAATTCTAGAAGGAAAAGTGCACAAATGATTTGAAAATGACTGCAACCCTCCTATTTAAGTTGAAAAATTAGGGTTTTTGAGCCCATTCGTCTATTTTTCGCACAACGAAGCCTATTTTGGAAAGTTTTTACCATTGTGAGCCCATTTTCACATCTCATAGGTTACTTTGTGTCAGAACCATTGTTGAATATTTTTCATGAGCTCGACCCAAAACTGAAATTTTCAACTGATCTCTTGAGGGTCAATGTAGCAGCATAATTCCTTCCGCTACAACAATAGTGGGGCATCCAAAAAAATAAAATAAAAATTAAATTTTGATCTCGGTAGTGTTATTCATTGAAATAATATAGCAAGTACCTCGCTTCAAAGAGGGGAAAAATGTAGACACTCAGAAAGTCTTAATCGGTATTTCACATCTGATTCTGATTAACTAACATCAATTCTTCCTAAATAATTTCTACACTAACCAATTAATTAAATAATCCTTATTGTTTAGTTAGATTCATCAACTTCTACTATGAATAAGTAATTAAGTTTATTAGATTTATTCACTTCCTGCTCACTAATGTTCACCGCATTTAATTAAATAAATCAAATTATTTAATTAAAACCCTAAATTCCTCTCATTTGATTAAATAAATCAAACTATTTAAATCAAATGTCATAAAACCCCTAATTCCTTCAAGTTGATTAATTCTGAATTAATTAACTCTTAATCCTCATTACCCATTTCTCTAGCTTTTGTTGGTCAAATTAAATCCATGGTCAACTAACCAAGTTGCACATAAAAATAATTTCTAATTAACTAAATAGCCAATTTCCCTCACAAAGGCATATTCTTTGGGAATATTCCTTCAATAACTCCACTTATTTGACTTTCTTGAACAAATATTAATACCTCTTACAAAGGCATTTAATCCCTCTTACATGCCATCTTGTCTCTTACAAGGGCATTAACCTCTCTTACATTCTCAACAACATTCTCTTACACCCTGAACCATATTCATTAAATTCTCTTACATCCTCTTAACTCTGCACATCCCCCAAACCATGCTCCACCTCCATCCATTATCCTTGTGACAAGTGTCACATTCCTATTGGCTCCCATTTTAATCACACATTCACCAATTTCATCCATTCTCCAATCCTTCAATCCTATAAGTAAAGGCTTTCTCTACATAATATGGATCCATAATCTCATGCAATATCACTATAGGAATTTTCACTCATAGAAATCACCCATTTACACCATTTTTATCATACTTTAGCTTGTTTTCATATATCTCATACTTGGAATCATCCATGTCTTGGAAGCTTATCAAATGGATTGGGAAAGGGGTACTTTCCACATCAAAGGAACACCAATCCCCCTATAGGACAAAGGTTTGATCAAGTTGGATAGGATTACATGCTTTTATCTTGTGTTATTTCATGTTTTGCTCATGTTTCTTTGTCTTTGTTTGATTGAGAATCTCATAGGGAATGCTTTGTTTGGATTTCTAAATTGAATAACCTTGTTTATTTGTCTCTTGTTAGCTAATTATAGATAAGGCATTCACACTATAATTTGCATGAGTTCCCCCAACAACACTACTCAAATTAGATGGAAAACAAAGGCAGACATCTAGAAGTCAAATATACAGGTGGTACATGAATATGCATGGGTGACCACAATGACACTATTCAAAATGCAAGATGCAAGTGAAAAATATAGGTACCAAATAGTCTAAAGAACATTGATCACGAGAGAGACAATAATTTGCATGAGTGTCCCCAACAACACTACTCGAATTAGATAGAAAACAAAGGCAAATATTTGGAACTCAAAGACACAAATGACACAAGTACCAAAAGACTCTGATCAAATAAAAATGGAAGGTCACCTTCAGAAACATGAATGCAAGAATGTCCATATGGTAAATGATCCATCTCACTGAAATGCATGTAACCAGCCACAAATGTACATTGCATCTGAAAGTACATAGGAACAAGTACTAGATTCAAAGATCACTCTAATGTGAAACCAAGGAAGCATTAGCACCAACAGTAGAAACCCGCCTTGAATGTTGAAAAGGGAGAGCCAAGACAAGTACACTGAAATCGTGTGAAACCAAGAAGTCCACGTAGGAGAAACAACCTACAAATAAAAGGGTGTGCAAACTAAGGCACACATGCATGAGGCAAGAATCACTAGAATTCACTACTATCATGGAAGACACACTCACTTGAAAAAGGTGTGATGGAAAACCAAAGGCAAACATCAATCCCCCCATGGCACTTTATATCATAGTGTGAATACAAAATGAACAACAAGATATGCTAAATCCCCAAAAGTATACACTAGAATGACACTTTATGTCAGTGCATCTACAAAAGAGAATGTGCATGAAAAATATGTCTACAATGCCCAAATAGGATAGAATACTAAAAATACATATTGAATAGCCAAAAAAATTCATCCCATGCAAACGAAAAATTCCAAGAGCTAAGATGTCCAAGTAATTCACCAGAGTGTGAAAACAAAAAAAAACTAAATAAAATGTACCTAAGGAGTAATCTAGAAAAAGTGCATGGATGGTTTTGAAGAGCTCTGAAAGATGGTTCCAACACCACTAGAATTGCAAAAAGTAGAGAAACTAGTCAAAAGTTACAAGCTTGGGATTGAAAACAACACCTCTAACTTCAACAGCTTATAGAGTGTACTAGCAACAAAATCAAGTGATGAGACCCACACCTCTGGAAATTTCAGAACCAACTTTCTAATGATATCTTGTTTTCCAAAATTTGACATCGTATGCCCAAGATATGGCCAAAAGAAAAAAAAACCCCTTTTAGGGCACAAAGGGGGCCTTGGGGCCCTGCACATGCGTCAATATTGTTGACGCCAATGGCATATTCTAGGAATACTCCTTGGTTGCCAAAAAGAAATTCGGCTCCCGAGAAAAAAGTATTTGCTAAAAGATTCCTCTACCCTTGTCGATCCGATGCTGGGAAAAAGTTTGCATCCACTGGAAAAAGCTAGTCAATCGGAAAAGGTCGACTCACTAGAGGTCGCCAAAAAATATTTTCTGAGCCAGAAAAATTGAGCAGTCTCCATGAAATTGTACAGTCGATGGAAAATATAAAAGAGTGTCAGTTTGAGGTTTATCTGCCACTGAGCATCAATAAAAAGCCACCACCAGTCGGCTTAAAGCCACCGACAAGAGGTGTGGGGCCTATAGGGGTCTGCGCAAGCAAGTACCCTACAGGTACCTCATTAAATTTTGCCACCCAATAAAAAAAAAATCAACCTGTGTTTTTAATATATATATTTTTTTATTTTTTAAAAATTTCAAAAAATGAAATTTATAAAAAATATGCTAACCTTTTTATTTTAACAATTTTTTTCATTTTTCATATATAGGAATCCATATAGGGGCCATATGACCCCTTATACAAAATTTATTTTTCCTCGGAAGCTCTCGACGTTGAAATAGGGAAAATTTATAGTCAAAATTCATGGAATCAACCTCCCGAATCCAACAACAATGTCCTTTTCATGCCAAAATGCTTTGAAATCACAACTACCCTCGAAATCCAGAAAAAGAGCAATCGCTTCAAACCCTCGCAGATCTAACCTCAAGAATCCAAATCAAGCCAAACAAAAGAAAAATCTAACTTTCTTGATAGCTTTGAATTCAACAATTGGGTCTTTTTTACGCCAAAATGCACCAAAAATGACCACCTCCAAAATTTGCAAAAAAATCAAAGGGGATTCAAATCTAAAGCTTGTAACCCTTGTTGAAGTAAAAAACCTCATAAATCAAGAAGTTTTTCATTGAATCCACACTCTAATACCATGTTAGAATTGTGAAAAAACACAAACCATGAGCCATAAGATCAAACAATGAACAAATAAACCTTCCACACTAGAGACCTACAAACAATATGTGCAATATTTCTCAACAAGAAAAAGCTATAGAATGAACCTCAAGGATCTTCAAGTAAAACAAAAGTCCTCAAAGGTTGAGAGTTCGAGAGAACATAAGAGTAAATCTTAGAGTGATAATACAATGAGGGTTGAGTACTTTATAGGAGAAACGCTAATAATTTCTCACTCCAGTTAACATAGAAAGGCACTTAGTTAACTTAATAGAGCAACCTTAAGTTTAGGTTAAGTACATGAGAATAAATTAGACTAATAATTAACTAAAGAGTAATTAATTATTAGCCAATACATGACTACTCTAACAAATAATACTCTATATGTCAAATATCATGGGTTCAAGAAATGAGATTCTAACTCATTAAGATATGGTAGATGTTTAGGGATTTTGTTAGAAATTAGGATCTTAGGATACTAATAATTATAAATAAATAATAAATAAATAAAAATAACATGATAGCTAGATAAGCATAGGTAAAATAAAAACCATTAAAAAACATAAAATTTATACATGGGAAAACCATTTTAGATACAAAAAACCTATAAAGCATAATTTTAATATTAAAAAATAACAAACTTATCTATATAAATATAGATAGAACCTAGGGATATGACTTCTCCTCACTTCCACATGGCCTTTATATTCTTATATAGAAACTCCAATTCTTTTTAACTATCAATGAGAGAGAACCTCCTTAAATATATAAGATGGGGAAGAAAAATACTTGAAAGGATATTAGTCACACCTATTCAAAACTATCATTTATTAATAATTAATAAAATATTTTTTAGCCCGCCATTTATGGGGCCCAACAATTTCATCTTGCTCCTCACCTAAGAGCAACCATCAAATGGACTCTACCAAAAGAATGATGGTTAAAGATAAAATTCGATGGTGTATCTCAAGATAATTTGGGTAGTGCGGGGGCTGGTTGCATTATCTATGATAGTGATGGTAAAGTCTATTTGGTGGCAATGAAAAAAATGGGAGAGCCTCCAATAATGAGGCAAAATATCAAGCAGCTCTGCTAGGCCTAGAAATGGGGCAAAAATTAAATTTACAAAGTATTCAATTGGAAGGGGATTCCCAAAACATTGTCAATGCAATTTGGAAATTGCACTCTCCAAATTGGTCCCTAAGCAAATAGCTTGAGGCAATAATAATGAAAATGAAGCATTTCAAAAAATTTAGAGTTTCACACATCTAACGTGAAGGGAACATAAGGGCTCATGAGGAAACCAATGTGGCTATCAACATGGAGGCAAATATAATATCATTGAAATCAGAGGAAGCTTGGCACGAGTTGCATAAGGAAATCATTCTCATGTATGTCAAAATATTAATTGCCTAAGGGATGAAGGAAATTATGGTCATTCGTTTTTGAGCGGTGACACCCAGCTTGGGTGCCTTTTTTGTTTTGGGGCCAGGGCATGAATATTGCCCAAGGCAACACCATGCATGTATGGGTATTAATTTCTTGAAAAACTTGGTGGGAGAAATTGAGAATGGAATAGTTGATTGGTCCTTCGTTTTATTTGTTAATACTTATGCAACTATGGAGGTGGATATTAGGCACTGAGCTTAGGATGGGGGATCAAATAATGCATAGTCGAGCATTGGTCTAGGGTAAATATATATCTTTTAGTATTCTAGTATCTTCCAGAATACGAGGTGTATTAAAATTTAATCTAGGGTGGCTAAAAGTTGTGAAGTCATTTTGTATATAAGGCTATTTGCAATACCTATGGTTGGGCCAAGTATGTAATGCTACCTTTTGATAAATCTAATAAAACTGGTGTGGCCCTCTATAGCCACTTTAATTGATAAAAATAAATAATATAATACTTATTATATTATCATTATTTTAAATGAGACATGCTTAGTAAAGCATATAATGTTTATACTTTTTTATGACCTTATATTATCAGAACATGTATGTTATAAGGTATGACCCTTAATAACATTGTTTTCTAGCACATTCCCTCTTAATACTAATAGGGGGCGTCACTTGTCATATTTTATAAAATTAAACATGAAGTGCCTAAATAATTTAGGTCTTCTTTAACAATGATAAATAGAGACACAAATATATGCAAAATAAAGAACATGTATCTTAAACTACATGAAAGTCATCTTGTCATAATTAGTATTTTACAAATGATGCTTTATATAATGTCTTATAAAGTTTTTAATGGGTCTTGGCACTCCTCAAACAACCTTTCTCATGTTCATTACATAGTGCCCATAGCTCTTATATAATACAATGCATTTACAAGTAGAAGAATTAAAAGGAGAATAATTTTATAATATTCTTGAAGAACTTATATGTATAATTCACAAAGGTTTTATGTTGTGCCTATTAGGTCCTACAATTAAGGTTTAGCCACTAGGAGGTGTCATTGAGATGCACATTTTCCCTTTATTTCATGACCATAAGGCCAAGAATTGATTTAAATTTAGAGAATTTGGTACTCATAGTGGTTTGGTATGTGATTGCTAAGATTCTTTCTTGATTCTTCTTGATCATTGTATATCTTCCACCTAATAATCAAATGAATAGAACATGAGAGAATTTTTATGATTGAAAATTTTCCCTTGAATGAAGTGCCCATGGATCTTCAATGTGCTTTATTTCTAAAAGTAAGATTATTTT
This sequence comes from Sequoia sempervirens, assembly GCA_007258455.2. Classification (NCBI taxonomy): domain Eukaryota; kingdom Viridiplantae; phylum Streptophyta; class Pinopsida; order Cupressales; family Cupressaceae; genus Sequoia; species Sequoia sempervirens. Next base: position 411,433,676 of record VDFB02000015.1, read on the forward strand.
GGTAGGAGTAAATAGCTTTGGTTATCATATAATAAAATGGGATTTTTACTCATGCCCAAATCAAAAAATCTTCCATTAATCTTTTAAGTCATATTGGTTCTTTTGAAGCTACTTTTGTATTCAAACTTTTTATTAAAGATCCACAAAAGGTATTTTATTTATGTATTACTCTATTCATTGGATGGTACTTGCACCATTTATTTTGAAGATATAATTTATGGTTGATTTCTTATAACTAGGATCACCAACATAACTAGTAACACAATCATCAAATAATTTTAATCTTGGTGTAGGAATAATAAAATATATTATAAATTAATAATTTTATTGTATATTTATTGTTTTCAAATGTTTATATAGCATTTACAAACAACCAGATTTAATTTTTAATAAATATAGTTGTAACAACAACTAGTGTGATCATATTACATTTCTTATACTACTATTCATACTTAATTTTGAAATACTCATAATTAATCCTAGAATATAGTCAGCTTGGATGACAAAACAAAAATATTTGACCTCTCTAATATTTAATTTAATAATAATCAAATCAACTACATATAACATGACTTAGAAAATGAAGATGATTTGATGGATCTTATTAAGAAGATCATATAAGACTTTTATGAATGTATGATTCTTCAAGAGAAAAAAATATATTCCTCCTAAGAATATATTAATGGGTGAGCCATCATTTCTAGGTTTTCTCTTCAAATGAATTCTAAAGGTGTCAACCACCCATTATAGGTAGGTTCTTTATGCCCAAAAATGTTAGAGAATTTAATATACAAGGGGACAAAACCAATTCAAGTCAGTATATTAATGTGTCATATAAGAAAAAAATATTAAATTGTGGAACTAGTCTTGGTACTTAATAAAATGTTTTTACCAAAATATGATTTCACATTTATGAAATAGTGATCCAATTCGATGTTGGGATGGTGTATATGTAGTGATTTTTGTAGATAGAGAATAAAATTGTGTTATCTATGTTGTAATATAGTGAATATATAGGTTTTTACAATTGTTTAAGATAAGTCATTGTATTGAACGAGAAATAAATACTAGAAACAATGTAATCAATTAAACTTGGAGCCTAGGCATATAACAAGGTTGCGTATGCATAGAAATACAAAATATATGTCAACTCTTATTTTAAAGCTAATTATTATATTAACATCAAAGATTAAATTTCATAATTTTTATAGTTTTGATATTAAATGGGCTAACTTTAAGGAGAGAATATATATGATCTAGAGAAAAATGAATAATTTTGAAGAAGCTTTGGACAATATTTTTGAGTTGAATGATGACATGATGAAATTATTTTCTTTTAGTTTTGTGAAACTATAAGGTGATTCCAAGAAGAGAAAGCATGAATACATTATAGTGGAGTCCAAGAAATATAGAGACCTAAAGGAATTATAGATGAGTATGCTCTTTACATTTTCCATTTCTAGTGATGTTTCTATGTTGCATCTATGCACTCTAGACTTGTTTTTTATGATTATTAGTCATGTTAGCTTTTTACTAATGTTGAAATCCTCCATATTGTTAGGGACTAGGATTCTTGCTCGAAGAAAATAATTATCCACTATGGATATAAAATAATTAATAATAAAGATGATTTTAGGGTCCAAGTTGATTCATGGAAATATACCAAGTTTGGGATATCTAAATTATTAATACCTAATCATAAATATGAGACTAGAAAACAATATAATGCACTACATCCTATTTCATCTTTATAAATATTACTTGAAAAGCACTAATCAATTATCATTGGAAGGGGTTTTAATTTTCAATGGTTATAGAAATGCACTGTAAATAACATCCAAATTTGAAATTACTTATAACATGAAATAATGGTGAAGAAAATGTAGAATAAGTGTTCTTTAATTTGAATGGGCCAAAAATAAATTTTTATTTTAAAAAATCAACCATCTCCCCACAACTTTGGCAACTTCATTATCACTACTTTAGGCAACATTATTACATAGATGAATGAACAACTACTCGACCATTTGTATAAAAGATCTAATTTAGTATAAATATGGATATAAATTCTTTCCATTCGACTACCCTCTTTTGAGGATATAATTAATTTCATTTAATCTATAAAACTATCAAAACATATGGTCATGTTTATATAACTAATAGATCTTAAATCACCTATCTTGATTCTTTTTCTTCCAAAGATACATATGAACTAATATGTTTGGAAGAAAAAATTAAATACAAATATTATATGTATTTTTTAGTTAGAAATTCATGTTGTAAAATATTAAATAATAGAAATAGGCAGCTCAAAAAAAACGCACAAAAAAAATGTTTTACAATATATATTAACATTGTCTTCCAAGTGTAAGGATTTTGAAACAAATATTTGAAAGAAGCAATATATAGAGAGAGAGATGAAGGGCCATGTCTTCTTGTGCTCTTTCAAAGAAAAGGTTGGTCTTTAAAGAGGATAAATTATGTGGTTATTTATAATTCAAGTTGACAATATTTGGTTGTGTCAAGTTTCATAAATGGAAAGAAGTCAATACATGTAAACCCATGGATTCTATATATTGATGCATACATAGGAAGAATCGTTTGCTTTTAATTAATTTGTAAAATAAAAGGTTCCAATATTTTAGGTGGCACACACGATAGTGGGTACATAAATGTTCATTGTTTATCAAGATAAGAGATGTGTGGGCCATTTGAAATTGAGACAAAATATGGAGGCTTAAACAAAATACATTTTGCACCTTGTGACACAATTTTCCTTAATGAATTATTTTGTACTTGGTATAATGTATATTTATGTAGAATTAGAAAGGTTAATAGATTTTTAGATACTTTATATAGAGTTGTGTAATTTTGAATGGTTATGATTTTAAAAAAAAAATAGATTTTAGAAATCTTATAAATTAAGGATTGTTACAAATAATCAATATATTAAATAGGGAATTCAATATTTAATAATTTTTAAATAAAATAGGATATAATTTTAGTGTTTTTCTATTTGATTGATACTTAAAGATTAAGGTTTCATTTGTTTAAAAAGTTATGGAATTCAAATGGTTTTTTTCTTGATTTAATTTTATTATTTTTAGATTTGCTATCCTACATAGAAAACAAGCATAGATACCCTAGAACATGACCAAGGGTTGAATTGTGTTTAGGTTGAAGGTGTCTTTTATTTGTATTTTATAGAGTACCACTTAAATTTCATTTTTCTATATTTAGAAATTAGTGCTCTCTTTTTATTTTTCTAATTTATCATTTTCTAGTTAGCCAATAGTTTGTTTTGATTAAGATAAATCAGGAAGGGCCCAAACCCATTAAAAAATAGTCATTAAAGAAAAACAACACAAGAGGTGAGATAACATGAAAGCAAAAGAAAGAGAGAATAGAAACTAGGAACCAACAACCAATAGAAATAGAGATAGGACCAACAAAAGACCAAAACCTTAGGAGACCGATTTTTGTTCTCCAAGAAGATGAAGGCATTTTATAGCCTACAACTCCTTGGTGAGGAACTGTAGTTTATCCTCAAAAGACAAGGTGTTTGGATTCTTTTTACCAATGGTATCCACAAAAAAAAGTATCACTTTCTCCATAGACTTACCTTTTTTTTTGGAGCTATTAGGGAGCATAAGAATTTTCCTCCCTAACTCTCTTTGTAGGGTGATCCCACAATACTGGTTTACAATTTTTGAGAGATCCTGATTTTTGTTGAAATCACATATTTTTAGAAAATATAATGATTTAAGCCTTGAAAAGTTTCATTTAAAGAATTCCAATTGAAGAGGGTTTGATCGAACCACCTTAGATCAAACCCCCTTGGATAGATCCCTGCTAGTTTTAAACCATACCTATAACGGAGTCTCCTTTAGACCTATCAAAATGCTAATAAAAAACCACTTTTGATTTACCTTTTGGGGGATCAAATGAATTCATTTAAAATTTATTTTTTGTAAGTATGTAGTCCTTATTATAAGCTTCCCAAAATGTATAATTTTAAATAAATTTAATTTTATTATCATATTTATTTTTCATTTCTTGTGAATGTAGGTTTTTCATCAAAAATCAAGCTCTCTGTTCTACACATGTGGAAAATAGCATATTATCAAAAAAATTGAAAAATATCAGTGCACTAGATATTGAAGTCCTTGATCCAACAAAAAAAATTGAATTTTGATACATACAAAAAAAGTTATGTTGTATACAGTCCGCTTATGCTTGAGTTGTAATTGGTTTGACTTTGAAAATTGATTAAGGAAAAAATATTCAATAAAACACTATGAAACCAAATGAAAGCACTAGATATCGTAGTTACAAATCTAAATTCAAAAAAATAGAATTTTATCCTTCATGGAAAAGAAAATTATGTTGTATATGGTGAGCATCACTCCTTAAAAATGTGTTTACTAAAAAAATGTTTTCGAAGGAGATGGAAAAAGAAGTGCCAAAAAAATTTAAAAATATATATTTAGAATCTATAGACAAAATGTCACAAATCACTAGTTTGCATCATCTTCAAATTCCTCACAGTTTAGCCGCTATAGGTGCCTGAAAGTGAAGATTTAGTTAGAAAAAATCAATTTAGTGTCTAGTTTGGCCAAAAATTGTAAACCAATATTGTGGGATCACCTACATGGTATTTTTTGAGCTCTTGTTAAAACACTTGAATAGTAACTATCATATTCCTCACAGTTTCTTTACTATATTCAACAATCTCCTACAAACTAAAGAGAATCTTATCCTAGTTGTAATGGATTTTAGCAACCTCCTTTCTCAAGCTTGTACAATCCTCAGGAGACTTGATAGCATTTTTAATTTCCTCGATGTCTTTTTCTAGATTTACCCAATTATAAAAAGTTGGAGTCATGCCTTTTAGCAGCTCCTAGTGATTTGCATCCTCCTCCTCACCTAGCTAGTCCCTAGTCTTTTTTAGAACATCGAACTCCATATTTTAGATTTTATTCTTTTCCATGAGCAATTGGGCTAGTGACCACTTAAGGATGTCATTTTGAATATTTGTGTCTTTGCAAAGTTCATCCACTTTCTCCCGCAGAGAGGCACAATTCATACAAGGGTTAGGTGTGTCCAAAGGAATAGACTTCATCTCTTGAGCATGCCTAACATCATCCTAAGGAGAAGAAGGGTTACTAGAAAATAAACAATGAAGTAGAGGAGAACTAGGAGGAGAGTCCTCAAGAGTGACATCAAGAGAAGGGGACTAGGAGGAGCCAGATTTGTCAATCTGAAATCAAATTTTTGGGAGGTTCCTCAAGGGGAAATTTTTTCTTACTAGTAGGAGTAGGGGAATTAACTACAAAGGCTTTTCCCTTAGAAGCTCAAGGGGGGTTGGACCTAGTAACTCTGAGATGTGGGAGGAGGGTGGAGTTGGTAGCTAATGAGGGGGTTTTAGTGTTACTAGTCAATTGAATTGGAACACACTTGTGAACAAGGGATGGGCTAGAAATACAAGGTAGGGAAGATATGAAAAGGGAGAGAGACAAAGTATAATAATAGAGCCTATATATTAATCCCCGGTGAAGAGGCAAGGGTTTTCCTTTATCTTGCATAACTTTGACACGAATTAACCAATAGTTTTTTTCCTTTTATATTTAACTACTTTTTTATCTTCTTCATTATTTCATAAGAATTCATAAAAAAATGGATTAAACACACCAATTTTCATCAATTAAAATTTCTCTATTTTTTTGACTTTGTAGGATCTTGATAAAGAAGTCCTTGACATGTTCAAGACTAAAAAAATAGGCAAGGAATTTTTTTAACAAATAGTGATTAGAAGCCAATAACACTTAGGTCTTTAAGTTCATCTATGATTTAAGTTTTTTATCCTAAAAGTTATCATTTCTCATTCAATGTGATATCGTGGTTAAGCATAAAATATATAAATTATTTGCACATGAATATTATTTTTTTAGTTCATTCAAAAAAAACTTGTGTTAGTCTCTTTTCTAAATATTTTGATTATAATTTTATTTATTGCTTCCATTGTTGAAATATTGGACTCTAGTTTTTTAATTTATGCAACACATACTTATGCTTTCATCCTTCTTATCTTTAAATCAAGAAAAATAGTTTTATTTTTACAAAGGGGATTGCGATTATAAATCTTGCCACATACACTATTTCATGGAAGGATATTTATCTTAGGAATAAGAATTTATTAAAAAAAATAATACATGTAATGATCAAGTGAACAAAATTTATTTTGAACATAAAACAAAATTGAGATTTAAATGATGGAATCTATATACAAATTGAAATGTATAGATGTAAAAAAATGATGAAATGAGAGAAAATCTAACTTGCAATCAAAATTGTAGTGAATAAATTTTGGAATGATTAGTATATGGTAATCTAACTCTGATGTCATGTTAGAAATTAAGATCTTAGGGTACTAATAATTATAATTAAATTATAAAATAAATAACATTAGAATTATATAAAAATAGATTAATCACATTACTCAACATTTATATGGAGAAAACACTTTTGAGTAAAAAAACCTCATAAATCATAATTTTAATATTAAAATACTTATCAATTTGTCTATATAAATATAGGAAAACTTAGGGATGTCACTTTTCCTCATTTCCACATGGCCTTTAGAGTCTTGTGCAAAAACTCCAATTCTTCCTGACACTCAATGAGAGATAACCTCCTTAAATATAGGATACGAGGTGGTAAAATACCTAAAGAGATATTAGTCACATGTCTATTCAAAACTACCATTTATAAAAAAATCAATAATTTAATAGTCATTAAAGAGTATATTATTTAGAATGACACATGCTTAAAAAATATATGTTTTATAAGTTTTTGTGACCTTATATTAGAACAATATATATGTTATAAGGGTATGAACCCTAATAAAATTATGGTTTAACAAATTTACATATTGACAAGAGCAATACAGTGAGGTTCTAGGGATTTGAGGCTTGGAATACCCCATTGATACTTATCTATAGCTAAACTTACATCAACAACCCCAAATGTTTGAAGATGGATGTGCAATTATAGAAGTGGAGTTCAACAAATCGATGTGCCAATTGAATGGGAAAATAGAGTCTAAAGGCTCATGGGAGAGAAGGAAGGAAGTTGAAAGTTATTGAGGAAAGGGATGGTATTATGATAAATTATAAAATCCCACCCATATTAGTACAGTGACTCAAAAAACCTCATACTTACTATTAGGGGCATTACATTTGTAATAGTATTTTTTTATATCTATATATTTCCTATGTAGTTGTGTTATGTTGAGGAAATATCTTTGTATGTATGTGTATGTGTATGTGTATGTGTATGTGTGTGTATGTGCATGTGCATGTATTTATATTTGTATAGATAAATAGATAGATAGATAGATAGATAAATGATGCAATTTTGTGGAAACAAATATTTTATCATTCCTATATACATATATTACAAAGAAACTCTATCTCTCTCTATTTCTCTATCTCTCTATCTCTTTCTTTCTTTGTCTATTTCTCCCCCATCTATCTCTATCTTTCTTTCCCTTCCTCTTTTTATCTCTTTCTCCATCTATCTTACCATCTATATCTTTGTCCTTCTCTCTCCCTTCCTCAATATATATCTCTATCTCCCATACTATATTCCTCTCTCATTCTCCCTCTATCTATCTTTATCTATTTCTCCCCCTCTATATATCTCTCTTTCTTCCCTTTCTCTCTCTATCTTTATTTCTCCCCTTTCTCTCTTGATCTATTTCTCCATCTATCTCTCTTTCCCCCCTCTCCCTCCCTCACTCTCTCTATCTATCTCTCTACCTCCCTCTTTATCTCTTTAATTTCCTCTTTCTCCCTTTACCTCTTTCTACATCTTTTTCTCCATCTCTATCTATATCTTCCTCTCCCTCCCTCTCTTTCCCTTATATCTCCCTTTATCCCCCCTCTCCCTCCCTCTCTATATATCCCTATGTATCTCTCTCTATCTCTCTCTTTCTCCCAATATATATATCTCTCTTTCTCCTCTCTATCTCTCTCCCTCCCTCTCTATCTATTTATCCAACTCTATCTTTCTCCTTTCTCTTTCTATCTCTTTCTCCCTCTATCTGTCTCTTTTTCTCCTCCTCTCTCCCTCTTTATATCTATCTCTCTTTCTCCCTTGTCCCTCCCTTCCTCTCTATTTCTCTCTTTATCTCTATATTTATCTCTTTATCCCCTCCTCTCTCTCACTTTATCCCGTCCCCATCACTTTATCTCTCTATCTATTTATATATCTTCTCTTTTTCTTCACCCTCTCTCATATTTTTCTATCTAACTCTATCTCCATATATATCTTTATTTATATCCCCCCTCTCTTTCTCTATATCACTCTCTTTTTCTATCTTTTTCATTTCATTCTCTCTCTATCTATCTATTTTTCTACCCCTTCTCTCCCGCCTCTCTATCTATCTCTCTATCTCTATATATATCCCTCCTCTCTATCTCTCTATCTCTTTTTCTCCCTTTATATGTATATATTTATCTATTTCCTCCCCTCTCTATCTATGTATATATCTCCCCATCCCTCTATCTATCTCTCTCTCTTTGTGTATCTCTATCTTTATTCCCTCCCCCCTCTCTCTATCTCTCTTTATATCTCTATATTTCTCCCCTCTTTATATATCATTTTTGAAATACTTCTAATACTAAATGTATGAGGATAGTGTTGCAAAAAAAAATCTTCCTACAATTGTAGAAAGAAGAAACACATATAAACATAAAATAAAGAATATAGCATAACAAAAGTGTATATGGAGAAAAAAATTGGGAGAAAAATAAATACTCCAAAGTATACCAATGTATTATTTAGTAAACAATAAATTTGCAATGCATTTACAAATCAAGCCTTCACAAGAGTGTCACCAATCTGAGATATGGATGAATTTTGATAACTTAACAATATCTACAAAAATCTCACATAACCTCCATCTCAATTACCTCATATATGAGAGATAATATACATGAAAATATCAAATGGTAATTAAAAATAGCATATTCATTTCATCTATCATAACCTTATGGTAATCAAAAAATGGTGCGCAAATACCAAATCTCAAGATGAGTCTACACTCAAAAAATAGCATATTCATTTCATCTATCATAACCTTATTATAATCCACTCACCAGATTGGAAATTCCATTTTGGTTCAATTATATCCAACCAAATATTCCTTACAATATGTCACAACATGCATCATAAGTTGGTAAACAAGTGAATGTTCCCTATTATAGCTCTTTTATGTGTCCAACATATTTTTACATTTTCTATTCAAGCTTCCAAAGGCCATAACTTTTGATCCAAGAGGATGATTAGGACCCTTTTTTTGAAATCATAGAGCTTGAAGAGACCTATGCAAAAATCACCCCGTTAGTAATGTTGAACAACATGTAATATTTATTATAAAAAGAAACATCTTTATAGCCAAAAAATTGAGATTTTCTATTTTATAACTCAAAAACATGCTTTTCTATAATTAAGAGAAATGATGAGACAAATTTCCTAATATTTACCCCCTACCTATCTCTTTCTCCCACCTCTCTCTTTATATATATCCCCTTCACCCTCTCTCTATCTCTTTATCCCTCTTTCTCTTTCTCTTCTTGTGCACTTTCTCCCTCCCTACCTCCCTATTTTTATCTCTACATATACCTATCTTTCTCCATCTCCCTCTACATCTTTGTTTCTCCCTCCTCTACCTCTCTATCCCCCCTCACATTTCTCCCACACTCTCTATATCACTCTTTCTAACCCTCTCCTCTCTCTTTCTCCCCCTTTCTCTCTATCTCTATTCCTCCTCTCTCTATCAAGTTAGAGATAAAAGGAGAAGAGAGGGAGAGGAAAAGGGATAGAGGTAGATAGATAGAGAGATGAATAGATAATGGTGAAGAGATAGATATAAAGACAAAGGATGAGGGATATGCATGTGAATTATAGGAAGAGGTTGAGAGGGGTTTGTAGGTCATGTTCTACCTCCTTTTCTTCATTGCTTTTATCAAATTTAGGAGTGTTTTGAGGCTGAGGATGGTTTGGATTGACTATAAATAAAAATTCAACAAATATTAACCATTGAAACAAAAAACATCTTAACTAAAATTATCAACATACATCAAGGCATTATTAATGAGGTGGAGATAGCTTAGATTCAACATAGAAATATATTAATTATTTTCCTCACTCACATTTTTCTTTGAATGGAGAAAATAAAATGAAAAAATGGGCTCTTGGTTGCTCTTTATTTTTTATTTATTTCATTAATCACATATTCATGCTTATAATGCAACTAATATTTAAGCACTCACATTATAATGTGACTACATTATGTTTTATAATATGAGCATGTTAACTTTTTATTTTCCTAAAAAAAATTTGGTTACCTTTTGGTTCCCTATTTTATGCACACGCCCTAGTTTTTGTTCTTAATGTAATTCTATAATGACACACATGCTTAATTAGGTTGTAGTTATACAATAAAGTATACACATGACATGGGCCTTATCATCTCAACCATCCTAGTAGACCTCTATAGGTGAATTCAATTTTCTTATCTATCCACACAACATATTTATTTGACTAATCATTTGAAGTGAAAACCCTATTCTAATGGTGCTTACTATTTTTGAAAATCATCTAGACGCTTACACTTAGTTAATTCTTTTGAAATTTGGCACAACATCAAAAATTCACATCGATCACCTTGAGATTAATGATGAAGTATTCAACAAAAGGGATGGAATTACTCATAGTTTGTAAGGTCATTTAACTATTTCTAATAAGATGAAATTGTAGCACATTATTATTTACTAAGTGGACCTTGAGAATATTTGATCACCATCAAGTGTATATATAATGGGCCTATCAAATATTTTACCACATAGCTAGAATTGTGTTATTCTCCTTAATTTAGTAATGCATAGGTGGACTTCATTTAAAAATCTATTCATTATTCTTCAAAGAATAAAAATTATTATAAACTAACACATGGAACACTATTATTTTCTATTAGATTAGTCACCTAAGACATACCTACCATCATGGCCTTAAAATATGTGTGTGCCACTTCAATTAAAACATCATTCTTCCAAGAAAAATATTTGAGCATAAAACTTTAGAATAAAATCCAAAAATGGGTCCACCATACTTAATATTTAGATCATATGGTAGTTCTACACTAACTCCCACATTTTAGACCACCAAGGTTCATTTATATAATCATAAAAAAACTAATGACAACATGACACATATTCCAAAAATCAAATACCAACCACCAACATACCTTTCACTACCACCACAAAGTTAATGAAACTCATTGTATATTAGAAAATTTGTGGTGATCCCTAAATCTTGATGGATAGTGAAGAAATGAACTAGGTGGAGATACATTCCATTCACTAAGTTATTTCATTGACACTAATGAGAATCAACCACATAGCCTCTTCCCATTACATTTATATCATACTATTGACAAATCCTAAACCAATCCATCCAAATTCTAATGACTAAGAAACTTAAAAAACTATGGTTATCTCTTTATGATTTTGTCCCACTTAAGTTTCTATATACCTACCTTTCAACCAATAAATTGTTGACACATAAGAATACAAAATATAATGGAATTTTTTTAGCATACACTAGGCCAAGAAGTCAAACAAAAAAATCTATAGTGAAGACTCCACTCATAATCATTTTACTATAGCGAAAAATAATTGATGTGAGGGAATAAAATTGGTGCAACAAGGTGGAATATTTGATAACCAAACATTATATTCAAGTGTAAGAGAGATACTTAAGTTAAATGGAAATTTTTTTATAAAATTCAATGAAAAAATAGATAAAAAGTGTAGGAAAAAATATAAAAGCTTTAGAAAATTGAACTAGGTCTTCATGAAAATTAAATTGAAGCTTTAGGGTGAAATTTAAAATAGGGGTAATGAACAAGTATTATAAGGCACAACTTAGATAATTGTATTAAAATATCACATATCATAAATTAGTATAAAGGACTATTAAATCGCTATAGTTAAACCAAAAATAGGTCATGTAAAGATGATTTCCAACACCTATCATCAATCATACCTACCTAATCATTTTCCATGTAGCTAGTTAATTCAAAATTATTAGATGTAGTATATAAAATGTCATGATTACTAGTGTCATTATCGCATCTATATTTTTTTTTACTAATTGTAGATATGTATCATTTAGATTTTCAATGAAATTGGAGAATAAATTCACCACATACATTATATCAATCCTTATAAAGTCAAGCATATTAAACTTTTGACCAATGTTTTATAAAACATTGGATCTAAATTACTATTATAATAATCTTTACTCAATTTTTAACCTATTACAACTAGTGTGATACCTCACCTTTTCATGATCATGTTTTTGATTATTGAAAAATAGGTTTTGAAGAGTTCTTGAAACCCTATACAAAACAAAAGTCAACACGAAAAATAAAACAAGGAATTTTCCCCAAAAGACAAAAAGTTGATTAAACCATAATCAATCAACCATAAAACCAACAGCAAAAAAGTAGCAAACACAAAAAGAACTGAGTAGCAACTAGATAAGATTGTTTAAAATCATTGATTACTCCAAATATTTGGTGATGACCTTTTCATGCATCTCCATGACCTCTTTACCATCCTACATCAAGACATAGTACATTTTTGGTTTTTCTTTGAGTACGCACACTCAGCCCTACCCTGGGATCATTTACCTGTTTTCCCTTTTCATTGTCCACACCCACAACATTCTCCCCATGTTTAGGAAGAAGGGGCTTACAAATATAGTCCTTAGCTTTCGTATTTAAGAGCACTACAACCTCCATCGTGATCTCAAGATAATCCTTGTTGGATTAACCAGAGTATAGAGGTCTTGAAAACTTTTAGAAAGTTCTTCTAAAGGGTAGAAATTCTAGGGTCATTATCCATTTTTAGCTTAGCAAAGTCCTCCACCATTTGGTTAAGAGTGGAATTTATGGTCTTAACCATACTAAAGACTGAATTCAACTCCCTAGTGCTTCTCAAAGTAGAAATTTTTCACCTTGCAATCGTGTCACACTTACAATGCAGATTATGCACTTCCTTAAGGAGCCACATAAATAGATTGAAAAAAGACATCTAAACCCTCTTTCACCAAGCTAGAGGTCTAATTAATATCCTGCAATTCCCAATTCAAATCCATCCCTTATTGAGAGCCTACAGGGAGCTCTTCACCAAGATTACCAACAAGGGGAAAAAATTGCTCTTTACCTTTGCCCGTGGAGATTGAGACAATAGGAGACACATCCAAATCAACTAAATTATCAAAATCCTTAACCTTCTCCACTTCAGGGACCTTCTTTGTCTCACCACTCACCTTTACCCCTTCTACAACATCCAAAAAAAGTTCCTCAACTCCCTAGTGCTTTTCATGATCATGTTGAATCTATGTATCTTTGATATTTCTTGTCCAATGGTTTATGTGTTTCTATATTTGGATATTATCCATGAATTTATGAGTGATGGTTGTTCCTATACATCAATGATATTCATATGCTTGATTGTTACTGGATATGGTTAACTAATTAATTTTATCTAACTAATGGTTGTCATGATTTCTTTTTTATAGCGAAATGAGTTCCTTTCATTGATTATGTAATTATATGTTGATTGAGATATTCATTTGTGATGGGTTGTTGTTTATATGTTGATTTATTATTAGTGGTAGTGTCAATATGTTTATTAGATGGATTGCATTATGTTGATAAGGGTTGTTGAGATGATGCATTTTATTATTAGTAGATGGAATTATTATTAGATGATTATATAATGTGGATGTACTAGTAGGTGTTATTGTCGACATGAGATTTGATATGTTAATGTTACTTGTGATAGCTATTGATTTAAAATCATTTCTATGTGATTTCCTAGATGATTATTTTAGATAAAGAATTTTGAAAAATATTTTTTTTTTGAAGTGTTAATTTAATAACTTATTTGGATATTATTATTTATATGATATAATGACACCTTTTATTGAGTGAACGGGTGAATTTTATCAATGGTGGTTGACGTCACATAGCTACTTTTTTGTTATTTTTAGTGTAATACCTGACCTTGTCTCGTATGGAGTACTAAGGTCTTGTGGGTCATATTGTGAAATATTGTGTTGTAGCAGCATCACGGATAGAGGGGGGGTGCGAGGGGCAGCAAAGCATTCAGTTGATTGAGTCGATCCAATAGCAGTAGCTCCAGTAGCAGCAGTCTCGCTTACCTAGTTTTTGTGGATCTGGTTCCAGTAGTAAACATTGATCCAGTCGGATTCGGGGTGAAGTGAAAGGGAGGAAGAGCGAGTTCCGGGACGAGATAGAGATTATGATGTTTGTGGTGAGCGAGCCGAGGATTTTGTTGCTCGTGATCGTGATCCTGTTTGAGAGTCAGACTATGATGTTCGAGATTGAGATCCAGAAGCAAATCCAGGTATTTCATATCCTACAGTCAAGGATCGAAACTCAGCCCAACGTGATCTATATGTTCATTCTCGAAAGCGAGATCCATAGTTATGCAAATTTTGTATAAATGTGAAATTTTATTTAATTTTCTTGAGTATTTTTTTATTATTTTGTGATTTTGAGTGCCTGTATAAAGTTTAGTTTCTATTTTTATGGTTTGAAAAGGTTCCTAGGAGGAGGACCTATAGGATAAAGGTTAGAAAAATTTATCATAAAATACCTTAAATGGGATTTAGAACCCACTCTACTTACCCACTTTTGAGAAGTGGGGAAAATTAGAGTTGGTTGGGTATTTTAGGCAATTAAGGGAAGGTAGTTTCTTTTCCCCTTATATTTTTTTTTTCTCGAGTGGAGAAGGGGCTATTCCATTGGAATTATTCTTGAGTTATTTAGTTTTTCATTTCATAGAGGAAAATGGTAGTTGGAGGAAGAAAGAGAAGAAGGGTAGATGAAGGAAAGATGGAAGAGAGGATTGGAGAGTCTTCTACAACTTGGATATCAATTCTTATGGTAGGGTCTAAACCCTCTTGCTAGATATTTGTTTTGATATGTAAAATAATATTTGGAATTTTTTAATGTTTGTGAAATTTTATGTGAAACAAATAGTTCATTTGTGGAATTTTGTTGTAAGTTGTGTGTGGGTATATTTTTGGGTGTGTGTACCCACCTTGTCTTAGTTTATTTAGAAATAACCATTTATGTGTATAAGGTGAAGGAGTAATAGTATGTGAATGATGTGCAAAGGTTAGTAATGTGAATTTTATGTGGCATTTATTTGTTGAGGTATATATACCTAATAAGTATTGTATCTTGGAAGAGACATGTGACCCCTAGCTTGGGGGTGGGTTGAAGTTACAACCCAATGGTCAAGTGGAGAGCCCATTAGGAAAGATTTTTGTTTCTTTATTGATATTTCTCTATTAGGTACATGTGTTAAATAAGGAATATTATCTCGAGACTTTCAACCTATGGATTTCAAGAGAGATACATGTTGGTCTTGTGGGGGTTTACAATTTTTTTAAGAACCTAGGGATGCTTTTTTTTTTAGAGTTCAATTGTGGTTCAAGGTGTTATAATTTACTTGTCAAAATGGTATAAGGATAATAAAGGTTAGTTGTTGTTGTCTTTGAGGATTATAGAATTCAAATGATAAGATGAATTTAGAAATAACCAAGTGCTAATGAAAGATTTTGTGTATAGGATGTCTAAATGTTTAATACATACATTGTTCAACAATGTTTAATTTTAGTAAAAAAAAAATATAATGTATAGTATAAGGTATTTATGTTATAGAAATAAAGAATAATAAGTGTAGAAAATAATGTCAAAGTATCAGTTTAACCCACTTGATTAATAAATTGTTGAGTTTATAACATTGTTGCCCCCCTATGTCAAAAAATAAACTGTTATAAAGTAGTTTCAAATATTTGATTATATACAAATTAATAAACATGATATTAAAATATATAATTTATTGAGGTTTTTAATTATTAATCTAAAAAAAAAAAAATTAGAAAATTGTACTAGCCCAAATCACCAATTGTGATTTATTAAGAAGACATTGACATCCTTTAACACAAAAATAATTTGTCATAAAAGAGTTTGACATATGTGATCACAAAAAAATGATAGACAAAGAACTAGAAGATAAAATTTAAAGGCTTTCTTTAAAACAAATATTTGTATGACATCCAAAACTCATATCAAACAAGTAAACCAATTAAAATTTATAATTAAAAATTAAAATCCTCTACCTTAAAACTAAAAGCAAATTGACGAACAAATTTGGGAGTACAACCAAGTAATAATTTTATGAAATCATATTAAGCCAAAAGAGTTGAAATATGTTTCTTTCATATTATTCCTCTTGTTAAACCTACAACACAAAAAATGATGTGTAAATAAATTTATCTTGTAGAAAATTGGATTATTGATGAAAAATATGAGCAATTTGAACCTTACAATCATCATGAAGAAAAAAATTAAAAATAATAATTACAACCATCATGAAGGAGGGATAGGAAGGATTGGTGTGAAATAATGAATGCCAAATACCTTTTGAATTGACCGTTAATTGGATGCCTTTTGGAGGCTCACCCTACGGGTTCCTTAGTTTGGAAGGGAATCTGTAGTCTTAAGGACCTTTTGAGGAATGGGATTAAATGGAAGATTGGTAATGGTAACAAAATCAAATTCTGGGAGGATTCTTGGTTGCTTGAATCTCCCCTGGATTCTTTGGAGTTCAAGCCTCTTAAGGATCAGACCCAACATGTGTTTGGTATATATATTAGTGATTATCTTCTTGGACCTATAAGAGCGAGGAAATGGAATGACATTAGTCTGTGTTGTCATTTATCTCCTAATCTGTGTCTCCTTTCCAAAAAGTTGCAAGAGTTACTCTCTCTCGCCAAGATAGCCCCTGCTATCTATGAGGATGAGTTCTTTTGGATTCATGATATTCAGGGTGGTCTTACTATAAAAACTACTTACAAACAGCTGACTATTCAAGGGGTGACCAATAATCTATGGAAAAAGGTGTGGAATAGATACATGATACCAAAAGTGAATTTTTTCTAGTGGACTGTATGTCATAACAAAATTCTTACTCAGGATAATCTAAGGAAAAGGGGATTCCAGATCCCCAACATATGCCTTTTATGTAAATGCAATGAAGAATTTGTTGATCATTTGTTGTTACATTGCCCCTTTGTTGCTGAAGTGTGGGAGCTAACTTTTGGAAGACTAGAGATTTAGTGGATTATGTGTAAGGATATCACATATGTTATTTTGAGTTGGTCCAGACCCTTTTCCCATCCACTAACTAGGGAAATATGGAATCAAGTTCCCCCATTATTTGTTATGGAAAGAGAGGAATAATAGGATATTTAGGACACTGAGATGGATCCGAAAGAGATGTTTGGGATTGGAGCTTGGCTCATTGGGGAAAATATTGCTCTTTTCAAAGGAAAAACCTTGAATAAAGAGCCCACTGATTTGGAAATAAGCATAGCTAAATCTTGGCATCAAAACCTAGATGCCAACTCGTATTACAATTCCAAAATTCTAGCTAGGAGGGCCACTATTTGGAAACCCCCTAACAAAGACTAGTTTAAATTAAACTTTGATGGGGATGCTAAGGGCAACCCAGGTAGAGAAAGCATAGGAGGTGTTATCAAAGATCACAAAGGTAAGTGGGTGGTCAGTTATGCTGGGGGGATTGGTCAACATTTGTATATGACAGTGGAAGCTAGAGTGATGTTAAAGGGCTTACAGATTGCGGTTTCCTTGGGGATAGAGAACCTGCACATTGAAGGTGACTCTAAGTCCATAATTGATGCTATAAATTTTGATAGACTCCTTGGGTAGAACACTAAGGATATTCTTCTTGACATCAGATTGCTTGTGGCTAAATTAAAATTAAAGGTAGCTAGTCATATCTACAGAGAGGGGAACCAAGTGGCTAACACCTTAGCCAATTTTGGCTCTCACTAGAATTTATCCTAATATTGGCATGATTTAAGTCTTCTTCCACCAAAAATTTAGAGCATGATAGTTAAGGAACAAATCCCTTTCACAACTCATGATGGAAACACAACTTGTGCTTAGCTAGATTATTGTGGGGGCTACTAGCTTCCTAGTCGAGCTTTGTGGTCTTATTTGTTTGATGAGATGGATGATTAGCTGTATCGATGGGTTGGATACCAAGTGGATTTTTTCAAATTATAGATTAAAGCATGTTTGGAATAAGGAAATCATTTTTTACTGCAGCAAGTACCAATTGATTAGCTCTAAGTTGGACCATACTTGTCATAATCTCCTTATGAGGATTCTTTTGAGATCATGGATTTACAATTTATGTGTTTTTGAATTTGATGTGACTTGTAATTATGAAACTAAAACTCATCTTTGGTTGTTCCTTACCCGCTATTTTGGTTTGGCACCTTTTAGCCTCTATTTGGGGTAGAACTAAATTTGATCAACCTCAAATTGTTATCCTTTCAGAGATTGCTAATTTTGTCCCCGCGACTTCCTACCTAGATTTTAGAAGTCTTTCTACGTGGAAGGTAATCCTTCCCTATTGATCATGTACTTGGTGCTTAGTTGTTTATAAGAGAATTTACTCATGAAAGCCTATGCTAAGATTGTTATTGGGAAATTATTAGCTCATGTGTGTGATCTATCCTTAGGCTTGATTCCCAAAAATTGTCATTTGTGGCTTAAATGCCTTATTGTGGGGGTGATTTTTCACCTTGCTATTTTCTCTAACTTTCTAGTTTTTCGGGGTTCTTGGTTCTACTGTGAGTAGTGCAAATTCATGTGGGGATAGAGTGCAAACAGAGCCAGATAATTGCAATGACTTTTGCAAGGATATGCTTGTCTGGCATATTTGTGTCGAAGGTGACATTTCTCCTTTGATGGAGAGACTTGTGGGCCATGACCCTAATCTATCGACCCAATTCGTCAACTCTTGGAAGAATTAGCATGTGACTGTGGGAGGCATCTCCTTTATGGTTGATGAGGAAGTGATTGAGCAAGCGAGGAGCCTCCAGAGTTATAGCATGAAGCATCCTAAACATTTGAAGACCTAGGACAATGCTAGTATGGAAAAATTCTTTGTGGGTGATGAGAAACCTATGTGCAACCAGTCTAGGTTTGAATAGGAGGCTCTTCCTCAGCCGTGGAACCAAGTGTGTCTTGTATTGATGAAATATGTCACATTCAAAGGAAGGTACAATACTTATTACTATTACCATTTTCCCTCATTAAATCACCTTAGGCATAAAGTTTTAATGAGCTTTCCCTTTTATCTGCTCTTGGACCTTGAAAGTTCTATTGAAAAATGTGGAGTCTGCTTCTTTAAATCCTAATGAACCCACTCCTTTGCCACTTCACCAGGGTCTTATCCTAAGACTCTACCACTTTCATTTGGTTTTATGCCCTCTGAAACCCATTTTGGTCGTCTTCATTGAAGAAATTGAGCCACCCAAAGAGACGAACTTATCTCTGGCCGAGTCCAAAGGCCCCACCAAGAAAAGCCACCCTATCCCTAAGGATGCCCAAAAAGCCAAAAATACCACCAAAAAAATCAAGGGTGTTGAGGGAGCTTCCCAAACTTGTGTGGCGGTGAGCCTATGTGATCTCAAATCTACCCCTACGAAGACTTCCAGCAAGGTTGGGCCGAAAAAGAAAAGTAAGGAGGAGAAGGTGCCTCTAAATAAAGGGAAAAATGTCATGAGCAAGGATTCGTTGGGTGACACGGTGGTGGCGGAGACTATGGTTATGGGTTGTGATACCATCATTTGGCGTTCAGGTAGATTGGAAAAGAATAGAAAGAAAATGTTGGTTAGAGATCTGGACACTGAAGAGGAGCTGTCGGAAAACAAAGATAGCAGAGTGAAAGAGGTGTCAGAAGGTGATGATGAGGTGAAAATTAGTAGTCCCCCTTCCATTCCTGACAATGGTAAAGCTCAGAAGGAGGTTTCTTCCTCTCACTCTTTAGAACCATTAGGGTTTGAGCAAAATGATCCTAACTATAATATGGGCATAGGTGAGGAGCTCGAAGTGCTGAAAAAAAGAATGGAAAACATGGACAAATAATTCAATGGTTTGACCCGTTTCACGATCAAATTAGTTCACTGTGTTACTAGTACCTTGTCTACCATCATGAAAGAAGATATGGAGATGAAGAAGGCTAAAGACCGCCAGGAGTGGATTGGCGATGATTTGGTTCAAGTTATGTCGAAGAATTGGGAGAACACCTGCTAGTCTGTTGTTGGTCTGTTGTTGGTCTATTGTTGGACCATGTGTTGTTTATCTGTGTCTATTTTTGTTTAGTGTTTTGTTTTGTTGCCTTTTGATTTGGACTCTATTGGCCCTTTTGGCTCCTTGTGAAGAGTGCAACACCCTGTAAATGCTTCTTACTTTACAAAAAAAACATTGTTGAATTCTCATTCCTAACATCTTCATTTGTAAAAGAGATAGATGGTTTTTGTTTTTTAATTTTAAAGAAAAAAGGTGGTCACCAATTAGTTTTTAGTTCTTATAGTTAACAACACTTGTTTAGAAATTTTTCATTTGCATTAGTAAAACAAAACTTGAAAGTAGAAACAAAATTAGATTAACCTTATATTTTCTATCATTTAGGAAACCAAGTTTCTATAAGTTTGTAAATTAAGGTTAGATGCATTAGAAATCAAAACTAAATATCTTGTAGAATTATTTAATATTAATTTATTATTTAAGATGGTGGCATTTTGTTTATTACTTGAGATGCAATCATTTTGGATAAATGATTTACTTTGTAGCCAAGTATTCCTAGTTTAAAAGACATAAAGGAAGAGTTATATTTTAAGATTTTTCAATGGATTAAATTGAAATTAGACCCACTAATCATTTTAAATTTTTAATTATCTTAATTGTATTGAGTTTCTTTAATTGCATGATAAAATTATTTATTGTAGTCAATTATTTATTAATTATTAATTAACCAATTTCGTCAATTACTATATTAGGTGGAGTTATAGCATACACATTGTTTAAAGGTAGTTATTAGAAAATTATTATGATTGGTTTGAGTAAAATAAGACTTTATGAATGGTATTTAAATTTTGTATTTATAGCTTAATACTATAGTGTTTAACAAATGTTTAGGAATACAAATTATTTTCCTTGGTTATAACTAGATACTAGAACACTAGATTTACATTTAATAGTCTAGGTTATTATTCAAAACTTTTCATATAGTTTTCTTTAAGTGTCATTATGTAATTTCCTTTAGACATAATAGATTACCCTTCGTGTTAGATTTATGATAGGATTTTCTTCATTCATTTGGTGTCATCTTCCTTCAACAGTTTTTGTATCATACATATGATGGAATCATAAACTTGATGACATCAAATATGTAGTAAATTTCATTAAAATTTGTATTTATTTGTGTTATTGTTAATTCATGCAAATAGTGAGCATGAGAACTAGGGTACCTAATAGTTTTCTATTCAAATTTTTGAATCTCTTCAATGCATCATTTAAATGCTTGATTTTAGATATAAACATACTGTTATTCATTTGATGTATCACTATGCTAAGAAATACTTCATCAATCCTAAATTTTCCATCTTAAATTATTTCTTTATTGCTAATTTAAACCTTTCATCTATCAAATTTTTATTTATCAAAATAATTAGCTTATCTGTACATACATGCCAACTATTAAAATTTTACCTCATTTATTTTCCTTGATATAGATTTTGAGTTTTCTACTACTCTTGTTGAAACTATTGTAACTTAAAAAATATTATTCTATGTAACTATACCAAACTTCAAAAATTCACTTGAACCCATACAATTTTTTTTTAGCTTATAAAATTTGTTTTCTTATCCTAAAGTATCATAATTAGGTGGTTGATCTTATGTAACTCATTTTACTTTATGTGAGCTAGTATTAGTTGCACACATATTCTTTGTAAGTCACCCTCAAGTAGCATTAATAAATTTATTTATATGCTTTGTAAGTCATCGCACTACTTGTTAGAATAAACTATTCATCCCACATGCATCATATGGTAATAGTTACCTTTAGCAAAACTCTATATATTGAATTGATTTCTCAAAAGAAAGCATCTTGAAATATTTATAATTAAAATGTATGCTCTATTTGGAGTTTCCACTTGAAGTGGCAATGTGAAGATAATAAAATAATTGTTTCTCATTTATACATATTTTTGTGTGTTTACTTTGTTATCTTTTAGTTTTATTACAAGTGGTATCAGAGCTCTTTCTAGGGCCTCTACTATAACCATTTTTACTAATCTGGGGCCAGATATAACCATCCACCATAAGTTCTCGCCTCAACCTAGAGGAATCTTGGTGATCAAACAATGGTTACAATTGTAGTTATATTAAATTTGTTACTCTTGTTTATGCCCAAAATTTCCTCTTTTGAAGTAGTTTATTTTATTTTTAGGTTAGAAATCATGTATCAAGGGCTTTCAATTATCCTTATAATTTTTTCGTCCTTGGATAAGTTGGATTCTCCATAAAGGGTCTGGTGAAGTGAGGAGTATTTTCACTCCAATACACAGACCTCAAAAAAAAATTATATATAGGATACAAGATTCCAGTGCCTATTTATGGATATATTGGAAGACCCCTTAGGACTTTTTCATATCCTAACCCTAGGTAACCCTCAACCATCTAAAATAGATGTGATGCACTAGTAAGTGGTTAGACACAAGAAGCTACTTACCACACACCTTAAAGATTGGATAGTGGGCTATAAGTATAATCTTATTTATTTTTAGTTATTTCTCTTAAACATTGGGCCTATAGGCTAAGAACAAAAAGATGGGGGGCCAAAAAGGGGTCATAAGTGACCACTTTTTTTTGAAATCAAGAAATACTAACCTTGGATGTGAAATTGAGGATAGCTACACTCTAAAATTTTAGATGCAACAAAAAAATGATCACAATGCTCAGAGTCTACTTTCTAAACTACTACTTTTTTAAAAAATGGTAGAGATTAAGGGGTTCAAAAGAGGGAGCCACAAAAATTGGTGTTGTTTTTGTCAAAAAAAATAACATAGTGACTTTTGTGGCTCCCTCAAAAGGTTAATTTTTTTTTGGTATTTTTAAAATTGCTTTGATGAGAAATTAGATAATAGCATGTAGTTTATGCCCAATTTTTCTTGATAATTTTTTACTAATTTTTAAAGTGGATAGTTCCTAAAAAATAGAATTTTGGCCATGCTACCCCTATAAATTTTGAAAACTAATTGAAAATCATTTTTTTTAATTTGTGTAGAATAAAGTCTAGTTTCTAAAAATGTAATTTATTTGAAATTTTGATGAACAGTTAATTTATAAAGAAAAAAATACCAAGCACTCATTTTTTACAATAAAAACAAACACACAAACAAAAGAAATTAAAGATGAAAGGCTTAACATTGTCAAAATGTGAAAAAAATTGCATCATTAGATAGCTAAGAGAAATCCTAACATTACCCAGGTGTTCAATTTGTTTAACCTTGAAACACATGCAAACCTTATGCTTAGCACGAACACAATTATGTGAAATATTGTAGAATTTGCAAAAACATGTCTTTGGACATTGGGAAGGAACTCCAAGCCTTTGGGTTGGTATTCCAAAGAAAATACCAATCTTAAGGCTTGGGGATTCCCAAAGCAAGAAATAACATGAGCGTGTTATTTCATAGTTTTGACATATTTTTTTGCATTTATGCTTGAGTTTCCTAAGCAAGACATAACGCAAGCAGGTTATAACACACTTGCATTATGTATTTCTTTGTGTTAAATGCTAGTCTACAAAATTTATGTATATATATTTGTATGTATGTATGCATGTATGCTCATATGACATGTATGTATGTATGTATATATGTATGCATACTTGTATGTAAGTATGTTTGCTTGTATGTACGTATGTGTGTATGCATGTATGTGTGTATGTATGTATGTATGTATGTATGTATGTATGTATGTATGTATGTATGTATGTATGTGTGTGTGTGTATGTATGTATGCTTGTATGTTGTAAGTATGTATATACATGCATACATGTATGTATTCATGTATGTGTTTAGAGGGAGGGAGAATTGTCAGAGAGAGAGAGAGTTGTTTAGGTAGGGTGGGAGGGAGAGACCTTATAGAGAGAGAGGGGTGGTAAGAGAGAGATAATTTAGAGAGGGAGTGGGGGTGCGAGGGAGGGAGTGCGAGAGAAGGGGTTGGAGTGAGAGGGGATTATCTAGGTAGGGTAGGAGGGATAGAAGGAGAGAGATACCTGAGAGAGAGAGAGAGAGAGTTATCAAGGTAGGGTGTCAGAGGGAGAGAAATGAGAGATGGGGAGAGAAAGAGAGAGAAAGAGAGGGAGTGCGAGAAAGAGGGAGTGGGAGAGATAGTGAGTGGGAGAGAGAGTGGGAGATAGATAGGAGTGGGAGAGATAGAGTTATCTAGGTACAGTGCCAGAGGGAGAGAATTGAGAGATAGGGAGAGAGAGAGGGAGTGGGAGAGAGATGGAGTGAGAGAGAGAGAGATACCTAAGAGAGGGAGAAGGTGTGGGAGGGAGAGAAATGAGAGATAGGGAGGGAGAG
>VDFB02000015.1:411458420-411499256 GCA_007258455.2 Sequoia sempervirens
GATGCACATTTTCCCTTTATTTCATGACCATAAGGCCAAGAATTGATTTAAATTTAGAGAATTTGGTACTCATAGTGGTTTGGTATGTGATTGCTAAGATTCTAAGTTCTTGATTCTTCTTGATCATTGTATATCTTCCATCTAATAATCAAATGAATAGAACATGAGAGAATTTTTATGATTGAAAATTTTCCCTTGAATGAAGTGCCCATGGATCTTCAATGTGCTTTATTTCTAAAAGTAAGATTATTTTGGTAGGAGTAAATAGCTTTGGTTATCATATAATAAAATGGGATTTTTACTCATGCCCAAATCAAAAAATCTTCCATTAATCTTTTAAGTCATATTGGTTCTTTTGAAGCTACTTTTGTATTCAAACTTTTTATTAAAGATCCACAAAAGGTATTTTATTTATGTATTACTCTATTCATTGGATGGTACTTGCACCATTTATTTTGAAGATATAATTTATGGTTGATTTCTTATAACTAGGATCACCAACATAACTAGTAACACAATCATCAAATAATTTTAATCTTGGTGTAGGAATAATAAAATATATTATAAATTAATAATTTTATTGTATATTTATTGTTTTCAAATGTTTATATAGCATTTACAAACAACCAGATTTAATTTTTAATAAATATAGTTGTAATAACAACTAGTGTGATCATATTACATTTCTTATACTACTATTCATACTTAATTTTGAAATACTCATAATTAATCCTAGAATATAGTCAGCTTGGATGACAAAACAAAAATATTTGACCTCTCTAATATTTAATTTAATAATAATCAAATCAACTACATATAACATGACTTAGAAAATGAAGATGATTTGATGGATCTTATTAAGAAGATCATATAAGACTTTTATGAATGTATGATTCTTCAAGAGAAAAAAATATATTCCTCCTAAGAATATATTAATGGGTGAGCCATCATTTCTAGGTTTTCTCTTCAAATGAATTCTAAAGGTGTCAACCACCCATTATAGGTAGGTTCTTTATGCCCAAAAATGTTAGAGAATTTAATATACAAGGGGACAAAACCAATTCAAGTCAGTATATTAATGTGTCATATAAGAAAAAAATATTAAATTGTGGAACTAGTCTTGGTACTTAATAAAATGTTTTTACCAAAATATGATTTCACATTTATGAAATAGTGATCCAATTCGATGTTGGGATGGTGTATATGTAGTGATTTTTGTAGATAGAGAATAAAATTATGTTATCTATGTTGTAATATAGTGAATATATAGGTTTTTACAATTGTTTAAGATAAGTCATTGTATTGAATGAGAAATAAATACTAGAAACAATGTAATCAATTAAACTTGGAGCCTAGGCATATAACAAGGTCGCGTATGCATAGAAATACAAAATATATGTCAACTCTTATTTTAAAGCTAATCATTATATTAACATCAAAGATTAAATTTCATAATTTTTATAGTTTTGATATTAAATGGGCTAACTTTAAGGAGAGAATATATATGATCTAGAGAAAAATGAATAATTTTGAAGAAGCTTTGGACAATATTTTTGAGTTGAATGATGGCATGATGAAATTATGTTCTTTTAGTTTTGTGAAACTATAAGGTGATTTCAAGAAGAGAAAGCATGAATACATTATAGTGGAGTCCAAGAAATATAGAAACCTAAAGGAATTATAGATGAGTATGCTCTTTACATTTTCCATTTCTAGTGATGTTTCTATGTTGCATCTATGCACTCTAGACTTGTTTTTTATGATTATTAGTCATGTTAGCTTTTTACTAATGTTGAAATCCTCCATATTGTTAGGGACTAGGATTCTTGCTCGAAGAAAATAATTATCCACTATGGATATAAAATAATTAATAATAAAGATGATTTTAGGGTCCAAGTTGATTCATGGAAATATACCAAGTTTGGGATATCTAAATTATTAATACCTAATCATAAATATGAGACTAGAAAACAATATAATGCACTACATCCTATTTCATCTTTATAAATATTACTTGAAAAGCACTAATCAATTATCATTGGAAGGGGTTTTAATTTTCAATGGTTATAGAAATGCACTGTAAATAACATCCAAATTTGAAATTACTTATAACATGAAATAATGGTGAAGAAAATGTAGAATAAGTGTTCTTTAATTTGAATGGGCCAAAAATAAATTTTTATTTTAAAAAATCAACCATCTCCCCACAACTTTGGCAACTTCATTATCACTACTTTAGGCAACATTATTACATAGATGAATGAACAACTACTCGACCATTTGTATAAAAGATCTAATTTAGTATAAATATGGATATAAATTCTTTCCATTCGACTACCCTCTTTTGAGGATATAATTAATTTCATTTAATCTATAAAACTATCAAAACATATGGTCATGTTTATATAACTAATAGATCTTAAACCACATATCTTGATTCTTTTTCTTCCAAAGATACATATGAACTAATATATTTGGAAGAAAAAATTAAATACAAATATTATATGTATTTTTTAGTTAGAAATTCATGTTGTAAAATATTAAATAATAGAAATAGGCAGCTCAAAAAAAAACGCACAAAAAAAATGTTTTACAATATATATTAACATTGTCTTCCAAGTGTAAGGATTTTGAAACAAATATTTGAAAGAAGCAATATATATAGAGAGATGAAGGGCCATGTCTTCTTGTGCTCTTTCAAAGAAAAGGTTGGTCTTTAAAGAGGATAAATTATGTGGTTATTTATAATTCAAGTTGACAATATTTGGTAGTGTCAAGTTTCATAAATGGAAAGAAGTCAATACATGTAAACCCATGGATTCTATATATTGATGCATACATAGGAAGAATCATTTGCTTTTAATTAATTTGTATAATAAAAGGTTCCAATATTTTAGGTGGCACACACGATAGTGGGTACATAAATGTTCATTGTTTATCAAGATAAGAGATGTGTGGGCCATTTGAAATTGAGACAAAATATGGAGGCTTAAACAAAATACATTTTGCACCTTGTGACACAATTTTCCTTAATGAATTATTTTGTACTTGGTATAATGTATATTTATGTAGAATTAGAAAGGTTAATAGATTTTTAGATACTTTATATAGAGTTGTGTAATTTTGAATGGTTATGATTTTAAAAAAAAAATAGATTTTAGAAATCTTATAAATTAAGGATTGTTACAAATAATCAATATATTAAATAGGGAATTCAATATTTAATAATTTTTAAATAAAATAGGATATAATTTTAGTGTTTTTCTATTTGATTGATACTTAAAGATTAAGGTTTCATTTGTTTAAAAAGTTATGGAATTCAAATGGTTTTTTTCTTGATTTAATTTTATTATTTTTAGATTTGCTATCCTACATAGAAAACAAGCATAGATACCCTAGAACATGACCAAGGGTTGAATTGTGTTTAGGTTGAAGGTGTCTTTTATTTGTATTTTATAGAGTACCACTTAAATTTCATTTTTCTATATTTAGAAATTAGTGCTCTCTTTTTATTTTTCTAATTTATCATTTTCTAGTTAGCCAATAGTTTGTTTTGATTAAGATAAATCAGGAAGGGCCCAAACCCATTAAAAAATAGTCATTAAAGAAAAACAACACAAGAGGTGAGATAACATGAAAGCAAAAGAAAGAGAGAATAGAAACTAGGAAACAACAACCAATAGAAATAGAGATAGGACCAACAGAAGACCAAAACCTTAGGAGACCGATTTTTGTTCTCCAAGAAGATGAAGGCATTTTATAGCCTACAACTCCTTGGTGAGGAACTGTAGTTTATCCTCAAAAGACAAGGTGTTTGGATTCTTTTTACCAATGGTATCCACAAAAAAAAGTATCACTTTCTCCATAGACTTACCTTTTTTTTTGGAGCTATTAGGGAGCATAAGAATTTTCCTCCCTAACTCTCTTTGTAGGGTGATCCCACAATATTGGTTTACAATTTTCGAGAGATCCTGATTTTTGTTGAAATCACATATTTTTAGAAAATATAATGATTTAAGCCTTGAAAAGTTTCATTTAAAGAATTCCAATTGAAGAGGGTTTGATCGAACCACCTTAGATCAAACCCCCTTGGATAGATCCCTGCTAGTTTTAAACCATACCTATAACGGAGTCTCCTTTAGACCTATCAAAATGCTAATAAAAAACACTTTTGATTTACCTTTTGGGGGATCAAATGAATTCATTTAACATTTATTTTTTGTAAGTATGTAGTCCTTATTATAAGCTTCCCAAAATGTATAATTTTAAATAAATTTAATTTTATTATCATATTTATTTTTCATTTCTTGTGAATGTAGGTTTTTCATTGAAAATCAAGCTCTCTGTTCTACACATGTGGAAAATAGCATATTATCAAAAAAATTGAAAAATATCAGTGCACTAGATATTGAAGTCCTTGATCCAACAAAAAAAATTTAATTTTGATACATACAAAAAATGTTATGTTGTATACAGTCTGCCTATGCTTGAGTTGTAATTGGTTTGACTTTGAAAATTGATTAAGGAAAAAAATATTCAATAAAACACTATGAAACCAAATGAAAGCACTAGATATCGTAATTACAAATCTAAATTCAAAAAAATAGAATTTTATCCTTCATGGAAAAGAAAATTATGTTGTATATGGTGAGCATCACTCCTTAAAAATGGTGTTTACTAAAAAAAAATAGTTTTCGAAGGAGATGGAAAAAGAAGTGCAATATGATTCCAAAAAAATTGAAAAATATATATTTAGAATCTATAGACAAAATGTCACAAATCACTAGTTTGCATCATCTTCAAATTCCTCACAGTTTAGCCGCTATAGGTGCCTGAAAGTGAAGATTTAGTTAGAAAAAATCAATTTAGTGTCTAGTTTGGCCAAAAATTGTAAACCAATATTGTGGGATCACCTACATGGTATTTTTTGAGCTCTTGTTAAAACACTTGAATAGTAACTATCATATTCCTCACAGTTTCTTTACTATATTCAACAATCTCCTACAAACTAAAGAGAATCTTATCCTAGTTGTAATGGATTTTAGCAACCTCCTTTCTCAAGCTTGTACAATCCTCAGGAGACTTGATAGCATTTTTAATTTCCTCGATGTCTTTTTCTAGATTTACCCAATTATAAAAAGTTGGAGTCGTGCCTTTTAGCAGCTCCTAGTGATTTGCATCCTCCTCCTCACCTAGCTAGTCCCTAGTCTTTTTTAGAACATCGAACTCCATATTTTAGATTTTATTCTTTTCCATGATCAATTGGGCTAGTGACCACTTAAGGATGTCATTTTGAATATTTGTATCTTTGCAAAGTTCATCCACTTTCTCCCGCAGAGAGGCACAATTCATACAAGGGTTAGGTGTGTCCAAAGGAATAGACTTCATCTCTTGAGCATGCCTAACATCATCCTGAGGAGAAGAAGGGTTACTAGAAAATAAACAATGAAGTAGAGGAGAACTAGGAGGAGAGTCCTCGAGAGTGACATCAAGAGAAGAGGACTAGGAGGAGCCAGATTTGTCAATCTGAAATCAAATTTTTGGGAGGTTCCTCAAGGGGAAATTTTTTCTTACTAGTAGGAGTAGGGGAATTAACTACAAAGGCTTTTCCCTTAGAAGCTCAAGGGGGGTTGGACCTAGTAACTTTGAGATGTGGGAGGAGGGTGGAGTTGGTAGCTAATGAGGGGGTTTTAGTGTTACTAGTCAATTGAATTGGAACACACTTGTGAACAGGGGATGGGCTAGAAATACAAGGTAGGGAAGATATGAAAAGGGAGAGAGACAAAGTATAATAATAGAGCCTATATATTAATCCCCGATGAAGAGGCAAGGGTTTTCCTTTATCTTGCATAACTTTGACACGAATTAACCAATAGTTTTTTTCCTTTTATATTTAACTACTTTTTTATCTTCTTCATTATTTCATAAGAATTCATAAAAAAATGGATTAAACACACCAATTTTCATCAATTAAAATTTCTCTATTTTTTTGACTTTGTAGGATCTTGATAAAGAAGTCCTTGAAATGTTCAAGACTAAAAAAATAGGCAAGGAATTTTTTTAACAAATAGTGATTAGAAGCCACTAACACTTAGGTCTTTAAGTTCATCTATGATTTAAGTTTTTTATCCTAAAAGTTATCATTTCTCATTCAATGTGATATCGTGGTTAAGCATAAAATATATAAATTATTTGCACATGAATATTATTTTTTTAGTTCATTCAAAAAAAACTTGTGTTAGTCTCTTTTCTAAATATTTTGATTATAATTTTATTTATTGCTTCCATTGTTGAAATATTGGACTCTAGTTTTTTAATTTATGCAACACATACTTATGCTTTCATCCTTCTTATCTTTAAATCAAGAAAAATAGTTTTATTTTTACAAAGGGGATTGCGATTATAAATCTTGCCACATACACTATTTCATGGAAGGATATTTATCTTAGGAATAGGAATTTGTTAAAAAAAATAATACATGTAATGATCAAGTGAACAAAATTTATTTTGAACATAAAACAAAATTGAGATTTAAATGATGGAATCTATATACAAATTGAAATGTATAGATGTAAAAAAATGATGAAATGAGAGAAAATCTAACTTGCAATCAAAATTGTAGTGAATAAATTTTGGAATGATTAGTATATGGTAATCTAACTCTGATGTGATGTTAGAAATTAAGATCTTAGGGTACTAATAATTATAATTAAATTATAAAATAAATAACATTAGAATTATATAAAAATAGATTAATCACATTACTCAACATTTATATGGAGAAAACACTTTTGAGTAAAAAAACCTCATAAATCATAATTTTAATATTAAAATACTTATCAATTTGTCTATATAAATATAGGAAAACTTAGGGATGTCACTTTTCCTCATTTCCACATGGCCTTTAGAGTCTTGTGCAAAAACTCCAATTCTTCCTGACACTCAATGAGAGATAACCTCCTTAAATATAGGATACGAGGTGGTAAAATACCTAAAGAGATATTAGTCACATGTCTATTCAAAACTACCATTTATAAAAAAATCAATAATTTAATAGTCATTAAAGAGTATATTATTTAGAATGACACATCCTTAAAAAATATATGTTTAATAGGGTTTTGTGACCTTATAGTAGAACAATATATATGTTATAAGGGTATGAACCCTAATAAAATTATGGTTTAACAAATTTACATATTGACAAGAGCAATACAGTGAGGCTCTAGAGATTTGAGGCTTGGAATACCCCATTGATACTTATCTATAGCTAAACTTACATCAACAACCCCAAATGTTTGAAGATGGATGTGCAGTTATAGAAGTGAAGTTCAAGGAATTGATGTGCCAATTGAATGGTAAAATAGAGTCTAAAGGCTCATGGGAGAGAAGGAAGGAAATTGAAAGTTATTGAGGAAAGGGATGGTATTATGATAAATTATAAAATCCTACCCATATTAGTACAGTGACTCAAAAAACCTCATACTTACTATTAGGGGCATTACATTTGTAATAGTATTTTTTTATATCTATATATTTCCTATGTAGTTGTCTTATGTTGAGGAAATATCTTTGTATGTATGTGTATGTGTATGTGTATGTGTGTATATGTGCATGTGCATGTATTTATATTTGTATAGATAAATAGATAGATAGATAGATAGATAAATGATGCAATTTTGTGGAAACAAATATTTTATCATTCCTATATACATATATTACAAAGAAACTCTATCTTCTCTATTTCTCTATCTCTCTATCTCTTTCTTTCTTTGTCTATTTCTCCCCCATCTATATCTATCTTTCTTTCCCTTCCTCTTTTTATCTCTTTCTCCCTCTATCTTACCATCTATATCTTTGTCCTTCTCTCTCCCTTCCTCAATATATATCTCTATCTCCCATACCATATTCCTCTCTCATTCTCCCTCTATCTATCTTTATCTATTTCTCCCCCTCTATATATCTCTCTTTCTTCCCTTTCTATCTCTTTATTTATTTCTCCCCTTTCTCTCTTGATCTATTTCTCCATCTATCTCTCTTTCCCCCCTCTCCCTCCCTCGCTCTCTCTATCTATCTCTCTACCTCCCTCTTTATCTCTTTCATTTCCTCTTTCTCCCTTTACCTCTTTCTACATCTTTTTCTCCATCTCTATCTATATCTTCCTCTCCCTCCCTCTCTTTCCCCTTATATCTCCCTTTATCCCCCCTCTCCCTCCCTCTCTCTATATATCCCTATGTATCTCTCTCTATCTCTCTCTTTCTCCCACTCTATATATCTCTCTTTCTCCTCTCTATCTCTCTCCCTCCCTCTCTATCTATTTATCCAACTCTATCTTTCTCCTTCCTCTTTCTATCTCTTTCTCCCTCTATCTGTCTCTTTTTCTCCTCCTCTCTCCCTCTTTATATCTATCTCTCTTTCTCCCTTGTCCCTCCCTTCCTCTCTATTTCTCTCTTTATCTCTATATTTATCTCTTTATCCCCTCCTCTCTCTCACTTTATCCCATCCCCATCACTTTATCTCTCTATCTATTTATATATCTTCTTGTAATGCCCCGCCACACAACCCTAGAGGAAGTTGCAATTCAATACTTAAACGTACCAATTTTATTTTTTATTTTTTATTTTTTTTGTTAAGTACAAATAACATGTAAGATGAATACACATTGCCAACAACCTCTAAGGCCACGAGACAAAGATTACTTTAAAACCCAACAACAACAAACATTAATATAAACCGAAACATTAATCACTTACAGAAATGAGACAGCATACATTCCATTCAAAAAACTATACAATTTACATCCAAGAGTATAAAATACCCCTTGATTCCAATAACATGATTTACAATAAGATTACAATACTCGTTCCCCGAATGAGGCAAGTCTAACAAATATGATTACATAATACAATTCCACCTCGATAACAACTGAGGGGTAATAAAATACAATAAGAACTAAGAGAACGAGGCATGAGAAGAAACTGATTCCCACGAGCTTCCCAACTAGAAATCACGACCACACGAACAAGAAGAAGCACCAACGGATTAAGATGCACGCCACCCGACCACGTGGAACCCAAAGGCCCCACTCCCTCCATGCTAGGAGATAGTAACAAGGATTTCCTAGACAAGACCATCTACCACTAGACATAGGCTAACACAAAAACTAAATTGCAAACAAGAACATATTCCACATCACTTAACATCATGGTTACAATGCTTCTAGAGTACAAAATCGAGTATAATCATAATACCAAAATAAACCAACTGTACAACACCATACTGACTGCTATCATAGGAGGAGTGTCATCGCAAAGGCTGCATGGGATCTCTTGGCAAGTCTTCCTAGGTCCCGGCCCCCCTCTAGGGATATCCTGGAAACCTCAACCGACTCCCGGCCCCACATGCATACTAGAGCGGAATTGATTATCTCTCGTACAAACAAGATAACGATCTTACCATTCCATGCCTTCTCGACTCATCTCAAGTCTCATACAAGCCCTTGAGCCAATGAGCGAGGCTAAATTATCTTATTAATGTTCAAGCTACTCTATCCCTAGTATAAATTATTTTAATTTTCACTTAGTTAACTGACTCTCACACGAGTTATCCTGGAACCACTTTGGGCCCGGCGCTCGTTGAAAGCCACTCCCCTATCGACAACACATAACTCAACCACATGCCAGGGGTAGACAATGCACTGACACATATCACAAATAATCAAACACCTCAACAGGTAACACATCACTACGGATGCCCAAAACTGAAACCAAAGAGTGCACTACCTCAGGCTAACACAAGGTTGACTAACATAATGTGACCCACATAACAAACTGATAACTCGAATCAACCATGAATCACCCGGTCACACAACCCGTTCAAAGAACCAGGTAACCACTTAAGCTTAACTCACACACAATCCAAGATAGACAAAGCAAATCCTAAGAGACATAACATCATCTCAAGAAAACACTGCTGGAAGACTTTCATGATCAACAAGAAACGACTTAAAGTCAACAATCAAATAATCACACGCTCTTTACATGCCAAAAAATGTAATTTTGACAAACAAACTTTCTCATAACACGGAAACCAAAGTACAGAACAAAGGCTGACTCATGTATAACCACCCATACCAATAAATGCACCCATATCTGGAAGATTCTCAAAACATTCATTCTCATTCCACAACATCGAATGCGAACAATTAAACACTGAAAACATTTCAGACAAGTAGGTAAGCTAATGTTCGGATTTCCTAAATCCATT
The DNA here is from genome assembly GCA_007258455.2 of Sequoia sempervirens. Taxonomy (NCBI): domain Eukaryota; kingdom Viridiplantae; phylum Streptophyta; class Pinopsida; order Cupressales; family Cupressaceae; genus Sequoia; species Sequoia sempervirens. The sequence goes on from VDFB02000015.1 coordinate 411,468,684, forward strand.
CAAACACAGTTTCATGACTTGCATTTATCCAATCAATTGATCCCATTTCTTTTCATGACATTGAAATGTTTAAAGATCGGATCATTTACTCTAAATTTCATAACCATATTCATAATCAAAACACTTTAATAATGCGGCTATCTGGTTAAAATTTAAATCAACCGTTCTCTCTAAGTTTCATGATAACATACTATAGATAAATCACTTGATTAATAAATCAATCAGGTTAGTTAATAAGTTCATCCTTTACTCTCAATCCCGCAATCATATTCTATAATTAAACATCCTGAAAAATAAGTGTTTAGATTAAATAATTTAGTCTTGATTTCAACTTAGCATTAAATAAATCAACTAAATCTTATCTCTACTTGAATTCAATTATATTCCAAATGAATATACCTAATAGTGAGTTAAGCATGTTGACCACTTAAGGAGTTTACACCAATAATTTATATTTCGTTTTCCCAATTACATTTATTAATAAAATCACCCTTTGAAAATGAAAATACTTGATCATTTAAAATCTATTTTTTTTAAATTAAAACATTTGACTATAAGATTCAACATTTGAAATAACTCATTTGAATATAAACTCTACTTTGGCTTCGATTACGTGACCAAAAGTCATCTTAAGATAACCAAAATCAAATATAAACAAATCCAACATTTGACAATAAAGTTGTCTGATTTGAATAAGACATTCGTTAACTCTAAGTTTCACTAACATATTCAAACTCAAGATATTTTAATAAATAATATTTAAATTAAAATCACTTAATCCATTTTGCAACATAGGATACTCAATCAACTAAAATCAATATTTCAAATAAAACATTAAATTTTCTAAACTCTACTCTTGCCTCTAATAGCACGACGTTAATCATCTTAATACATTTGAATTATGATACCCCTTAGCGCATCTATTAAAATAAAATACCAATGCGATACCCATACAATTAAATATAAAAGTATATTATCATGGTTATTTACAAATAAATATTCAAGTATGAATATACCTTCATATCCAAAGATACTTAATTAAAATATATCAAATAACTTATATATTTCAATTAATCATTTTTAAAAACCTTATGATTTAACATATAAAATAAAATATATTTTTAACTTATACAAAATTTCAATTATAGAAGAAATGGCGGAGCGGCAGCAGCGAGTAGGGTTTCGGAGGCACAGGGATCTGGCTTACAGCGCAGGCAACAAGGCACGGTGGCTGTTTAATAGGAGGCGGAAATGGAATCTTCAGAATTCTAGTTGGGTTGGAAAAAACCAAGCTTGACAGGCTCCGGTGAACTCGGATTTCAGGGTTGGGCGTCGTTACAATGATGGTCGGAGTCAGGGGTTTCAACCTAAACAAGGGGAGAAGTTCAGGTCATGGAATTTAGCAGAAAAGGTGGACTTCAGAAGGGTGGAAAGAAAATTTTGGAGATCGAAGGCCAAACCGGACATAGTGGGCTCGAGTCAGGTATCTCCGAAAATTTCTGTTACGACTTTATCCTCTCTACTCTTAGATAATAATGAATGGAGTGATACAGTTAGGTTTCTAAAAGCAAAAGCCTTTTTTATGAAATGGGGGGGGGGAAATGGCCAGCTTATGCAAAAATAAGGGCTTGGAGTGACCAAACCTGGGGGAAAGAATGTGAACTGAAAACCTTGGAGAATGGCTTTTATTTGGTGATTTGTAAGTCAGCGCAAGATAAAGACTGGATCATCGAAAGTGGCCCTTTTGAAATGGATGGTTTAGGGTTTCTAATTAAAGACTGGACCCCGAACTTTAACCCTAATGAGACTTTCCTAGCAAAAATCTTGGTATGGATAAAACTGAAAAACCTCCCTCATGAATATTGGGACCTGGAAACTTTGAGAAGGATAGGTAACAGGTTAGGTAGTTTTGTAAAATTTGAGGAGTCGGTGGATAGATCTGACTTTAGTATCTACCCTAAGATTTGTGTTATGAGACAAGGAATCCATACTCTGCCTGAAACTATTGAGCTACACATAGGAGAAGGTATTTGGCGTCAGAAGTTAGAAGTGGTGGAAAAGCCTTTTGAATGTTTGAGTTGTGTTGGAAAGTCTGTCTCCAACAATGGTTGCATTTTAAAAGATAAAGGAAAAGATCTTGTTCAAAATTCCTTGTCGGAGGAAATTATTAAGCTTTCAGAGGTTAGGGTTTTGGAAAGTGATGACTCTCTGCAAGGGATGTGGGGGGATGAATGGAGCTGTTATGTTTCAAAAGCAGCCGAAAGCCAGAGTTTTTTGAAAGTTGAAGTAGATGCCATTTTTTCGGGAGCCAATATTGAGATTTCATTGGGCTCTTATGATAACTCCCTATCGGAGGGTAGCTCTACAAGGCCAGAAACGGGACCTGCGGAAGGTTCTACTATGGATGTGGCTCTGGGGATGGAGGTAGGTTTGGAGGAAATCAGAAGCGAAAATGGTTTTATGCCAAGGCCTGAGGCAACATTACTTGACAATGGTTCACCCGTTTTAGGGCATGTGGATTTTAAGGTTTGTGGTTCGGCCAATGCAACTATGGGAACCAACAGTTTTTCAGAGTCTAGGCAGGAGGAGGAATTTCCTTTGGAAGTATGGAAGGAACAGTATATTGGGTTGCACCCAGTAGAGGATTTAGTCTTGGCAAATCATATCCAGGCGGACTCTGAAGTCTTAGCTGGTGATGATTCGTTGTTGAAGGATCAAGGCAATGAGGTGGATGATAAAGATTTCAAGGATATCCCAATCTCTCCTATAAGAAATCTAGAGAAAGCTTTTGAAGGAGTCTGTGACAGAGGTGGAAATCTGGAGGATTCATCGTCGGCATCTGATTCAGAGGAGGAAGGAGGTGATGGGGATTTGTTGGGTCTGCAGGACACAATTGACATAGTAGAGAAAAGAACCATTGTACAAACTGTAGCACATAATAATAAGGTGAAAGTTGGGGAAAAGAGGAGGAGAGGTCCTAAAACCAACAAAATGCGACTGGAATTGGCAGGTAATGCCGCGGGTCGAAGCAAATTAAGGTCAGGGAAAGGCTATGCCTTCCCCCGACAGCCATGAAAATTTTATCTTGGAATGTCAGGGGCTGCAACGCCCCTGACAAGATCCGTTTGATCAAAAGGAGTCTTGATCAAACGAGGCCGGCCTTGCTGTTGTTACAAGAAACAAAGGTTAAAAATTCAGATGTTGCTCTTTTTTCAAGATGGTTTGCTCGTTGGAATTGCGCCCTTGTTGGGGCTGAAGGTGCGTCGGGTGGCCTGGGCATTCTATGGAATGCTGGCGTAGTTGATGTTCAGGTTGTGAGCCAGGATTTAAATTGGCAATGGCTCAAGGTGGAATCCAGGCAATTAAGAAACTCCTTTTTTATTCTTAATATTTATGGTCCTAATAGTGCTGCTCTGAAGAAGGTTTTATGGCAGGACCTTTCTTTGCTTTTATCGGCAAATAGTGGCAGCAGGTTCATCCTGGGTGGTGACTTTAATGCAATTCTGTGCCCGTCTGATAAACTAGGGGGTGTGTGCTGGGCGGGACAGAGTCAACAGGATTTTAGTGATTTTGTTTTAAACAATGGGTTGGTTGAAGTCCAGTTTAAGCGTGGTGTTTATACTTGGACAAACAGAAGGAAAGGCTTCTTAAACATTGCAGAAAAATTGGATAGGTTTTTTCTGTATGGGGATTGGGCTTCTGTAAATTGGGCGAATGTGGCGGAAGTTCTTCCTTTCTCAGGCTCGGATCATTACCCGATTTGCCTTAGGTTTCAGGAGGACTCAACCCCGGATAGATGCCCGTTCAAGTTTGAATCTATGTGGTTCAGGGATGCTAATTTCAAAGATTTGGTTAAGGACTGGTGGGTGAATGCTCCAAGGTGGTTCGGCTGTAAAGCTTTTATCTTTTTTAAAAAATTGCAATATGTCAAAGAGTGTATAAAAGTTTGGAACCGTGTGTCTTTTAAAAACATTTTTAATGAGAAGCTGTTGTTTGAGGAAAAGCTTAGGGATCTGCATGCTAAGGTAAGCGAAGAAGGAATGAGGGAGATTGATTTCGACTTGGAGAAGAAGTTGAACAAAGAATATTCTGAAGTCCTTGCGCGTGAAGAAATTTTCTGGCATCAGAAATCTAGGGAAACTTGGCTGAAAGATGGAGATAGGAACTCCAAATTCTTCCACAATTCGGTTAAGGTGCGTAGATCATTCAATAAGGTTTGGTCAATAAAGAATGGTCTGGGGGAAACTCTTACGGATGAGGATCAAATTAACTCGGAGGCAGTCAGGTTTTTCTCAGAGGGTTCTAACTCAAATGTTTTTGACTCTGGTTCAGTGTCTAATCTGTTGGATTTTATTCCCTGCTGTATCTCTGATTCACAAAATGAGATGTTGATGGCGGAGGTCTCTTTAAAGGAAGTGAAAAAGGCGTTGTTTGGCCTAGGGGGGGACAAGGCCCCTGGACCAGACGGGTTCCCAGCTAGTTTCTTTCAAAGATTCTGGGAGCTTTTAGGTAATGATATTAGGGAGGTGGTTGAAGAATCCAGGAAAAATGGAGTAGTCCTTAAGGAGTTAAATAACACTTTCATTGCTTTAGTCCCAAAAAAATCTGAGGTTAACACCTTCGAGGACTTTCGCCCTATATCTTTATGCAATACGATGTATAAAGTTATTGCAAAGGTAATTGCTAATAGGTTAAAGTTGGTGCTTAAATCTGTAATTTCTGTTGAACAGAGTGGCTTCTCTCCGAACCGGTCAATCTTTGAAGGGATTATTGTAGCTCATGAAGCAATACATACAATTCGCAAGGCAAAAATAGAGAAGATGCTGGTCAAGTTGGATATAAGGAGAGCCTATGATGAGGTTGATAGGGGTTTTTTGCTGAAAGTTCTGGAAAAATTTGGTTTTGGGGTGACGTGGCGAGAGTGGGTGAAAAGCTGTATTAGTACACCGCGGTTTTCGGTGTTGGTAAATGGTAGCCCACAGGGATTCTTTGGATCTAGTAAGGGACTAAGGCAAGGTGATCCAATGTCGCCTTTTCTTTTCATCATTCTGGCAGAGGTTTTGAGCAGATTGATCTCTCAAAAGCGGTGTGAGGGTCTTTGGAAAGGAATTAAAGTGGCAGAAGGGGTCGAAGCTATCTCACATTTGCAGTTTGCTGATGACACTTTCTTATTGGGGGATGCCACTTTGAGAGAAGCCAGGGTGATGAAGAAATCACTCGATGAGTATGGTTTGGCTTCGGGTCAGTGCATTAACTGGAAAAAATCTGAAATTTTCTTTTTTAACACCCCTCTCCAATGCCAAATTGACATCAGTCGTGTTCTTGCTATGAAGATTGGTTTGTTGCCAAGTAAATATTTAGGTATTCCTTTGTTTGGAGGGGGGAATAAATCTTGTTTTTGGAAGGACCTTGTGGACTCTTGTTTGAAGCGGATGGAAGGCTGGAAGAGTAAGTGGCTTACATCTGCTGGGAGAATTCTTTTGTTAAAATCGGTGATCTCTGCCATTCCAATTTATTCCATGATGTGCCTGAAAATCCCAAAGAAGATTCTGAATTCTATTGAGCAGCGTATGAGAAATTTTTTTTGGAATGGGGCTAATGAAGATGATAAAATCCCACTGTTGGCCTGGGATAAGATTTGCAGGGCCAAGGTTAATGGTGGTGCTGGTCTGAGGAACTGGCAGTTACTTAATGAGGCTCTTGGGGCGAAGCTTGTTTGGAACCTTTATGCAAATCCTGATCTTTTATGGGTTAAAATTCTTAAGGCTAAATATCTAGATTCTAATGAGAATCATAGAATATTCACAATTCGAAATCCTCCTACAGGCTCGGCGATCTGGAATTTTATTGTGTCTTGTAGACCTGTGATTCTAAATCATCTTACGTGGCAGACTGGTAATGGTGAAAAAGCTAATTTCTGGGAGGATTCATGGGAAGGTTTACCAAATATTGGTGAAGGGCCGAATCTTGTTGCTCTTAGACAACACTTTTCCCAAAAATGGGGTTTGAAGGTTAAAGACTATTTGACTTTAAAGCAGGGACCGTTGGGTAATGAATGGGTGTGGAAGGATGTAGAGGGGGATGGTCTTTCTGAGGAGCAAATCCAAACTATGCAAAGGCTATTTCAAGAAAGGAAGGTCTTCATCTCAGGGGGTGAAGATAAATTGATTTGGTGTGGCTCCTCATCTAGTTCTTACTCGGTTAAAATTGGCTACCAACTCCTGGATGCTGTGGAGCGGGAGGTTTTCTGGGCAAAAGATTTATGTTGGAATAATCATGTTCTTCCAAAAGCAGGAACATTTGCTTGGTTAGCGGTTAAGGGCAGAATTTTGACTGGTGAAAGGAGGAAACGTTTAGGTTTTGTGGGCCCTTCTAAGTGTGTTTTATGTGATAAGGCTGAGGAGATAGTTGATCACTTGCTAGTTCAATGTGAAATGGCTTCAAAGTGCTGGGAGCATGTGCGTCATAAGCTGGGTTGGCAGGGTCCTATGCAAAGGACAGTGCGTGAAGTTTTTGAAAGTTGGCCGAGAAAGTTACATTGTTCCTGTTTGTCTAGTATTTGGGAGGTGACGCCCTCCTTGGTGATATGGGAATTATGGAAAGAAAGAAATAGGCAAATTTTTGTTGAGAAAAAAGAAGCTTTACAAAGAGTGTTATGGCGAATTGATCATGGTATTGAAGAAGTTATGAGTAGTGCAGTATCTGATCCTCTATCTCACCACCTACCTTTCTCTATGATGGACACTCGATTACAAAGGGCTTGGCCTGGCATTCGAATCAAGTCTTGGCCGGGCTCGGTTAAAGTTAAGTCTGAGGAAATGTCTAATGTTAAGGTGAGATGGGATAAGCCGTTGGAAGGGTAGGTTAAAGCAAATTTTGATGGGGCAGCAAAAGGTAATCCTGGCCCATCCGGTGCAGGTGTGATTCTTAGGGATCATCTTGGAAACACAATAGCAATTGCAGCAAAAAAGCTTGAAGATGGGATGAATAATGTAGCGGAAGTTAAAGCTGCTCTCACGGCGATCAAATTGGCAAAGCAGTTCGGTATCAAAAAATTTCATTTGGAAGGTGATTCTTTAATTATAATCCATGCAATTAAATCAGGAGATTTAAAAGCTTGGCATCTCCAAAATTTTGTTAAATCGATTGTTCAAGGCCTGGAAACTTTTGATGATTTTTTGGTTACTCATGTAAAAAGAGCTGGGAATAAGGAGGCGGATATTCTCTCAAAATGGGCGGTATCTTTTGAGGAAGTTGGCAACTTGTCTATCGAAGATTTTAGAAATATTCATTCTCTTTGAGTTTGGGGTGGCGGGTTTATGGTCTATTTTTTTTTGGTGGTGGTGCCTTTTTTGGTCCGTTGAGATTCTTGGGTGTTTTTTATAATCTTTGAAATTGTGAGGTGGCGGATTTTGTTTGTAAGGCTGAGGCTTTTTTTGTGGGGTGTTTTAATGTTTTAATTTCTTGGGAAAGGACAGTTAATTTTATTTGCTCCATCCAAGTGGTAGCCCAAATCATGGCGGCAAGGGTAATGAAGGGTACAACCCGCTGGCAAAGGACGGGGTGGTCAGTTTGGACGGAAGGTTATTAAGGCAGACATGTAATGTCTCCTATTTTCATCCAAGTTGCTGGCGTATTTGTACTAAATGCCTTTTGAGTGTTTGCTTGCAGCCGGCGGAAGTACCAGGTGTGTGCTTGAAGCTGGCGTAATATTAAATGGAGCAATTTCGAAAACATTGCCTCATTAGTTTCAAAGAGCTTTTATGGTGGAGTGGCGTAAGGTGCAGAAAGATGGAGGCAATGTGGGGATTTTTGACTAAACTGTAGCAAAGGGGTTTTTTTGGTCCCCCTACAATGAAACAAATGAAACAGGTGCTCAAAATTCAACGGACTGAGGTAGTGGAAGCGGTGGTAGCAGTTTTAGGCCCACATTTCATGGAAGCATCACATAGGGGGCGGTTAAACACTAATATTGCTTCAATGATCTTTGCGTGGGCAATGGAACTGGGTGAAGATGGTAAAGAAACTAAATGGGTATTGCTCAAACTCTTTGACGGTGCTTTACTAGGAAAATTGGAGTCTTTCTTGGAGTGGGCGGTCCCGGGGGTCAGCTTTGATGTTTCCGAAGGCATCGAAGATATGGACGAGGCAACAGAAGAAGGCCTAACACCTTTTATCAGGTGGAGATGGCGAACGAACAAAGAAGTTTACAAACAAGCAATGTCGGTGGCTTGGGAAAAATTAAAACTTGAACTTCACCGCCCGAGGGTGAATTTACACCAGGTGAATGTCAGGGTGCCATGCCAGGTGAACGTAAGGGTGCCAAGCCATTTTCCTCGTAAGAAGCGGGGTATGCATAGGAGTCGTCGGCGTGGAGGGATTTTTTTTGGGAGCAGGGCTTAAGGAGGAAGTGATGATGGTTTTTTTGGGGCTGGGTTTCAATTGCGATCCAAATTTCACGGATGATTGATGGGCAGTTTGGGTGCAGCTTGGTGCGAACGGAGGGTGACGAACTGTGCACAGATAGCTTTTGCGGCGAAGGCGGTGCGATTGAAGGTTTTTTGGGGCTGTGGCATGGCTATTTTTTTTGGTGGTTTGATGCCTACGGGTTGGCGGACAGACAGAATGAAGGGAGATGCCATGGAGAAGTGGTCAACATTGTTTAGGGTTTTTTGCTGGTTTGATTTTTGAGTTAATAATTCTCATTGTTGTATATGCTTAGGGAAGCTTTTTGTTATATCTGGCTTGATGTAAAGCCTGGGGGGCTTCTTTAATGTTATCTTGTAAATTCTGTTTTTATTTAATAAAATTTAAACCTTTTAACGATAAAAAAAAAACTTATACAAAATTTCATTTAATTAAATATATTCATAAAATTTAAATTGAATTTAAAAGTAATTTCGAAATTATAAAACACAAGCAAGAGGGGCCGAACCCTTGGCATGCAGCCCCTACCTCCTGCCGAGCGGCGGTGGCTGTGTGTTCACACACAACCCGCCCCCTATTGGGCGGCATCGGCTGTGTGTTCACACACAGCCCGCCCCCCCACCGGGCGGCGTCGGTTGCGTGTTCACACACAGCAAACGCCTCCTGCCGGCGGCGGCCGCGGCGGCGGCGGTGGTGGGGGTTGGCCTCCCCAGCCACCCTAAAAAAAAAAAAAATTATTTTTATTTGCATTTATAAAATCCAACAATTTCCTCACAAAATATCCATTAAAAAATTTCACAAAAAGGATAAACCAGGGTATTTTCCAGAAGTTTAATAAATGGAAACCCTAATATTTTATTTTATTTAAAAGAATTTGTGGGTTTTATTGAGCAATTTCCCAACAAAATCTTGTAACAAAACAATGGATTTTTCATCACAAGCATAGGGTTTAGATTTATGTTTTGACAACAAGACTCTTTTGGTTTTCATTCCATTTTCCATTGTTGATTCTATTTTTGGTTTTCTTTTCAAAATCTCAACACTCAATGCAAGTTTTCAAACAAATAACCCATGGTTTTCATTGGATTCAAACAACAATTCAATATTTCAAAATAGCATGAAGAGAATCTAATCTATTTTCAAAATGGACAAGCAAGGATAAGAGGAACCTGTTTTCTTCCTCCAAAACTTGAAGCCTTCAAACATGGAGTTTTTTCCAATTCCTCCATAGAATCCATCCCAAGCCAAAAATCTCCACCTCCTTCACAAACCCCAAGTAAAACCACCAACAAACTCTCCATCCAAGTTGAAAACCCATCCCCTCAAAAAGAACAAAAACCCCCCTAAAATAGGGTTTCCCCCAAATTCAAATTCAAACTCAAATTAAATTGTAACTCAAATTCCATTTCCAATTCCAAATTCACAAATATCCTTTACCAAAAAAAGTCAACTATTTCCAAAAATATCTTTTCTACCCCAAAGACATTGCATTGAAAATATTTGGAATTTTAAATAACTTAAACAATTTTTATTTTTTTTTCAATTTCCAAAATGCATTTTGCAAAAATATCCTTTTAAATAGAATTCATTTTCAACCAAAAGTTAATTAAATTTCTTTAACCAAATGAATTTAACAATTCACAATTAAAATTATTATCAACTTTTATTTCTAAAAGTAAAATGTAAAGCATAATTCTAATTTTTGATTTAATCCAAAAATCTACAGATGCCAACCCAACCAATTTGATTTAATTTAACCCTATTAATTTAATTAGTCAATAAAATAAATCTAATTCATAATCAGATTATTTTATTAATTAAATTAAATTAATTAATTAATTAATCACTAATTTTCCAACATTTCAATAAGACAAAACAATCATCATTTATAAATTTCAAAAGCCATTTAATCACTTTTAACTTGCAATTAAACACATTTAGTCATTAATTAAACTACGCAAGTCATTTAATAAACTTTAAACTTGAAATTAAATAAACACTCAAGGGGAAACTGACCAAGTTAAAACAACTGACCCCGACAACAACCCGACAACACGCTATGACTAGGGTGACGTCTTGGCTCGGAAAACCTAGCTACTATCTCCCAATCAATTTCCGTTGGTAAATGGACACGCTCACACCTGTGAAACCAGGTGGAGTCGATGTCATGTACCTACAAACCTGCAACAAAGAACATGTCGAACATGCATATATATATATATATATGTATGTTATGATCAAACACGCCGTGAAGAGGGAATCTCGGACTCATAGGGCGCTCGCAAGCGAGTGATACAATCCATCCCTTTCACCAATACAGTATCATTAACTGACGCATCTAACATCAAAGATAAGCTCAATAACATAAAACATCATTTAATCAGATATATTCTAAGTTACTCCAAATCATGTCATAAGGATAACATCGGAATAAAAGAACATCACATCAACATATAACTTCCACATCATAAGCATACTCAGACATACAAAGAACCTTGCCGATCCAAATATCCAAAACGGAGGGGTGTTACACTTCTCTTTTTCTTCACCCTCTCTCATATCTCTCTATCTAACTCTATCTCCATATATATCTTTATTTATATCCCCCCTCTCTTTCTCTATATCACTCTCTTTTTCTATCTTTTTCTCCTCATCCCTCTCTATTTCATTCTCTCTCTATATATCTATTTTTCTACCCCTTCTCTCCCACCTCTCTATCTATCTCTCTATATTCCTGTTATCTCTCTCTATCTCTATATATATCCCTCCTCTCTATCTCTCTATCTCTTTTTCTCCCTTTATATGTATATATTTATCTATTTCCTCCCCTCTCTATCTATGTCTATATCTCCCCATCCCTCTATCTATCTCTCTCTCTTTGTGCATCTCTATATTTATTCCCTCCCCCCTCTCTCTATCTCTATTTATATCTCTATATTTCTCCCCTCTTTATATATCTTTTTTGAAATACTTCTAATACTAAATGTATGAGGATAGTGTTGTAAAACAAAATCTTCCTACAATTGTAGAAAGAAGAAACACATATAAACATAAAATAAAGAATATAGCATAACAAAAGTGTATATGGAGAAAAAAAATTAGGAGAAAAATAAATACTCCAAAGTATACCAATGTATTATTTAGTAAACAATAAATTTGTAATGCATTTACAAATCAAGCCTTCACAAGAGTGTCACCAATATGAGATATGGATGAATTTTGATAACTTAACAATATCTACAAAAATCTCACATAACCTCCATCTCAATTACCTCATATATGAGAGATAATATACATGAAAATATCAAATGGTAATTAAAAATATATGAGCTAAAATCACCCAAAAAATGGTGCACAAATACCAAATCTCAAGATGAGTCTACACTCAAAAAATAGCATATTCATTCCATCTATCATAACCTTATTATAATCCACTCACCAGATTGGAAATTCCATTTTGGTTCAATTATATCCAACTAAATATTCCTTAAAATATGTCACAACATGCATCATAAGTTGGTAAACAAGTGAATGTTCCCTATTATAGCTCTTTTATGTGTCCAACATATTTTTACGTTTTCTATTCAAGCTTCCAAAGGCCATAACTTTTGATCCAAGAGGATGATTAGGACCCTGTTTTTGAAATCATAGATCTTGAAGAGACCTATGCAAAAATCACCCCGTTAGTAATGTTGAACAACATGTAATATTTATTATAAAAAGAAACATCTTTATAGCCAAAAAATTGAGATTTTCTATTTTATAACACAAAAACATGCTTTTCTATAATTAAGAGAAATGATGAGACAAATTTCCTAATATTTACCCCCTACCTATCTCTTTCTCCCGCCTCTCTCTTTATATATATCCCCTTCACCCTCTCTCTATCTCTTTATCCCTCTTTCTCTTTCTCTTCCTGTGCACTTTCTCCCTCCCTACCTCCCTATTTTTATCTCTACATATACCTATCTTTCTCCATCTCCCTCTACATCTTTGTTTCTCCCTCCTCTACCTCTCTATCCCCCCTCACATTTCTCCCACACTCTCTATATCACTCTTTCTAACCCTCTCCTCTCTCTTTCTCCCCCTTTCTCTCTATCTCTATTCCTCCTCTCTCTATCAAGTTAGAGATAAAAGGAGAAGAGAGGGAGAGGAAAAGGGATAGAGGTAGATAGATAGAGAGATGAATATCTAATGGTGGAGAGATAGATATAAAGACAAAGGATGAGGGATATGCATTGGAATTATAGGAAGAGGTTGAGAGGGGTTTGTAGGTCATGTTCTACCTCCTTTTCTTCATTGATTTTATCAATGTAATGCCCTGTCTTATAACCTAAGGAATGTTGCAATTGTGTATAAAAGTGAAATATATATTTTTTTTTAATAATAATATTTAGTTAATTAGTTGCATACATTCACTAAGTTACGCGACGTTACACTACTTGAGTTTCCATAGACGACTTTAGTATTTCCCATTGCACATATTTAATTAACATAAACTTTAAAAAGTAAACATTGCACATCATTTGAATTCCATTCAAAATAGTATAAAATACAAATATGATTTCTTACATTGCATTTGAAATGATATTACAATACTCATTCATCTGATGAGGTAGATCAAATAATAGTTACAATTACATTTACAAATTTTCACCTCATATACAATTGAGGGATGTTACAATACAATATTTACAATAATACAATAAAGAAAGTACACATATGTATCCAAGTACGAGCTCTCCATCCTTGAAGCTCTCGATGCCATGTTCATAAACTGGGGACCCAACAGAGTAAGGTGCACGTTCCACCCAACCATGTGGTACCCGTAGGTCCACCCCCCGTGCTAGGAGATAGTAATATGGTTACCTAGACATAACCTAATCACCCTAGACACAAGTACATAACTAACTGATGGTTACATTGCTTCCAGATTTAAGACAATTAAATGTACTAAGTACACAAGGTAGACTATTATTTTAGGTGGAGTGTCATCACAATGTTGCAAAGGTTACCCTGGTGTTCCTTCCTAGGTTTCGGCCCCCAACTTGGGTTACCCTGGCAACCTCTTACGAAACCCGGCCCCATTTGCAAACTATTGCAGAATCGAATATCTTTTAAAGTAACAAGACATCGATTTTCCATTCTAGGCCTTCTCAACTTATACTCAAGACTGAACTAGCTCAAGAGTCATTAAGTGAGGCATAAACATCTTATTAAGGATTTTAATTCTAACTACTGTGTTATTTAGTTATCACTGACTAACTCTTTGTAAGTTACCCTAACACCACTTTGTGTGTCGGCCCTTACACAAAGCCACTCCCCTAAACATAACAAAGGAATTCTAAGTTTTCTTGACTAAGGTAGACAAGGTGTACATATTACAACATAAAATTTCAACTCTTTCATAACAAACATCAAATCTATGTTCACAAACTCAGGTGTCTAAACACCATACAAAACCACGTACACATCCTTAGCCAACACAAGAATTCAATTTAAACAATCACAATTTCCCCACATTATCCAACTTGTCTGGAAGACTTGTTCATTTAAGACTTTCCCAATTTGCCCAACAAAGAACAGGATTTAAAGCAAATTAAAAATCATTAGAGATCTACTATTTGGATTTACTAAATCCTTTCAAATCAGTAATATATAACAGGGTATAAATCAACTTGATCGTAACTCATTTCTCTTACATTAAAGAAAATTGCATCAATTTATTCTAATTTAACTTTCTCAATTTCACATATAAAAATAAAAACTATATTTTTCTCAATCAATGATATTTTCTTTTAAAAGACAACTATTTTCATGCATTACATGCATGTATTAAATAAAAAGTAATTTAAACATTAAATTATTATTATTTTTTTAAATAATAAATTATATATATATATATAATTTATATTTTAAAGAAATTCGTAATAAACACATATTTTGTATTATATATTAAAGTTCAAATCTTAACTCAAAGAAAGGCATATGTTATTTTTTTTAACCCAGGCCGAAAGCTTAACACTCGGCCGCGTCACATGTTATAGCAGGCGACGACTCCACATAGGGCCGGCCTGTGTAACGGCAGTGGCTGTGGGAGTTGCTCCCACCGTCGCCTCCCTTAGGGGCGGTGGCTGTGGGAGCAGCCGCAGCCTCCTCCCACCGTCGCCTCCCTTAGGGGCGGCGACTATGGGGTTAAACCACCGCGGCCCCTTACCAGTAATTTCAAAAACAATTAAAAATAAAATATAACGAAATTTGTGTATAGTTCCTGCGAATTTCAAAATTCATTTCTATTCTCAAAAATTTGAACCCTAAATATCGTCCGTACGGCGACGGTGATTCAATACTAATATTCATATAAAAAATTAGAGTTTCTTTCTCAATTCAATTTATATATAATATATGTATATGTATATGTATATATATATATACATATATATTTCACAGTGTTTTCTAATGAAGAAACAAAGAAATTTGAACAGAATAATTTTCAACAGGGTTCTTTGGGGTAATTGGAAAACTATAAAATTTACAACAGTATGCATAAATTTTTTCCCAAATGAATTCTAAATTTTTGATTCCAGAAGTTTTAAATTCCATTTTCTCATATATACATGATTTCCCTTCACTCAAACTTATTTTTCCAGAAAGAAAATCTACAGAAGTTTTAAGAATTCAATAAATCCTTACAAAAAATAAACAGTGAATGATTTTTCCCGAGAAATACAGAGGTTTAAATTAATGAAATTTCTTTCACAGATATTCTTTTCAAAAACAACAAATTAAAAACCACAAGGGGAATACCTATTTTCCCGAAGCTTTATAAATCAATCTGGTGATGAAAACCTTTGTTGCCTGTAGCCTTCCAAAACTTTTTCCGTACACCAAATCCCAATATCCAAAACAGAGAACTTCCACAAAATAATAGTACCAAAAAAACATAAACCAATTTTTTTTTTTAACAGAGCACTAATATTTTTCTCATGAAGAATAGAATAGACTTTTGTGTTTTCCCAGATCCCAAATAATCTCTGAGAAATTCCTCAACAAAAACAATAAATTCCACTGGCACACTTGTCGAGAAGAAGAAAATATCTTCAACAACTTCTCAGTAATCTTGCCTTTCAAGATTTGCATGCATTTAATTTATTTAAAATTTAAAATTTCAATTTTCAAAAATACAATTTTATTTAACAATTCAAAATGTCATTTCCACAATAATACTAAATAATTTAAAATTAAATCTATTCACACACGATTTAAACAATTTTAATTTAATTAAATAAATTTAATCTCTAAGATCAAATTATTTAACCAAACAAACTAATTAATTTATTAAATAACATGTAAAACTTATTTCTTTAACATTTAAAAATTAATTTAAATAACAACATATTAAAGAATAATAACTATCATTAAAATTGACAAGATTTTCCTATCAAAGCAATTAATCCAAACAGGAAAAGACAAGACAATCTAAAACTCCAAACTAAACTGACGATGTACTATGACCGGGTTAAAGACTAGACTAGGATGAACCATGCTACTACCTCCCAATCAACATTTCCGTTGAGTCTTGACACGCTCAGACCTGAGTAACCAGGTGGAGTCGATGTCCAATCCTGCAACCAAACCAATAACATGCATATATATAATCCATTGTACAAGCACACCATGTGGAGAAAATCACGGACATCACAGGGCACTCGCAAGCGAGTGATGCAATTCCGATCTCCACACCAATACACGTCACATCAGACTGACGAATTAAATAACAGTTAATCCATCATAAACATATTCATAGCAATAATATCTGAAGGAAAACATCTACGCTATCTCAAAGCATATCAAAAATCAATTATCACCATACAATGTATCATCTTGTCACATAGTGAATCCACTGTCGCTCAAAATCAGCGATCAAAATATCCAAACCAAGTACCAAAGTCTAACAGTATGAAAACATGCAAACAAAAAATACAAGCATAATTGGAGGGGTACTGCAATCAAATTTAGGAGTGTTTTGAGGCTAAGGATGGTTTGGATTGACTATAAATAAAAATTCAGCAAATATAAACCATTGAAACAAAAAACATCTTAACTAAAATTATCAACATACATCAAGGCATTATTAATGAGGTGGAGATAGCTTAGATTCAACATAGAAATATATTAATTATTTTCCTCATTCACATTTTTCTTTGAATGGAGAAAATAAAATGAAAAAATGGGCTCTTGGTTGCTCTTTATTTTTTATTTATTTCATTAATCACATATTCATGCTTATAATGCAACTAATATTTAAGCACTCACATTATAATGTGACTACATTATGTTTTATAATATGAGCATGTTAACTTTTTATTTTCCTAAAAAAACGTTGGTTACCTTTTGGTTCCCTATTTTATGCACACGCCCTAGTTTTTGTTCTTAATGTAATTCTATAATGACACACATGCTTAATTAGGTTGTAGTTATACAATAAAGTATACACATGACATGGGCCTTATCATCTCAACCATC
The DNA here is from genome assembly GCA_007258455.2 of Sequoia sempervirens. NCBI lineage: Eukaryota > Viridiplantae > Streptophyta > Pinopsida > Cupressales > Cupressaceae > Sequoia > Sequoia sempervirens. The sequence goes on from VDFB02000015.1 coordinate 411,485,637, forward strand.
CTAGTAGACCTCTATAGGTGAATTCAATTTTCTTATCTATCCACACAACATATTTATTTGGACTAATCATTTGAAGTGAAAACCCTATTCTAATGGTGCTTACTATTTTTGAAAATCATCTAGACGCTTACACTTAGTTAATTCTTTTGAAATTTGGCACAACATAAAAAATTCACATCGATCACCTTGAGATTAATGATGAAGTATTCAACAAAAGGGATGGAATTACTCATAGTTTGTAAGGTCATTTAACTATTTCTAATAAGATGAAATTGTAGCACATTATTATTTACTAAGTGGACCTTGAGAATATTTGATCACCATCAAGTGTATATAATGGGCCTATCAAATATTTTACCACATAGCTAGAATTGTGTTATTCTCCTTAATTTAGTAATGCATAGTTGGACTTCATTTAAAAATCTATTCATTATTCTTCAAAGAATAAAAAATATTATAAACTAACACATGGAACGCTATTATTTTCTATTAGATTAGTCACCTAAGACATACCTACCATCATGGCCTTAAAATATGTGTGTGCCACTTCAATTAAAACATCATTCTTCCAAGAAAAATATTTGAGCATAAAACTTTAGAATAAAATCCAAAAATGGGTCCACCATACTTAATATTTAGATCATATAGTAGTTCTACACTAGCTCCCACATTTTAGACCACCAAGGTTCATTTATATAATCATAAAAAAACTAATGACAACATGGCACATATTCCAAAAATCAAATACCAACCACCAACATACCTTTCACTACCACCACAATGTTAATGAAACTCATTGTATATTAGAAAATTTGTGGTGATCCCTAAATCTTGATGGATAGTGAAGAAATGAACTAGGTGGAGATACATTCCATTCACTAAGTTATTTCATTGACACTAATGAGAATCAACCACTTAGCCTCTTCCCATTACATTTATATTATACTATTGACAAATCCTAAACCAATCCATCCAAATTCTAATAACTAAGAAACTTAAAAAACTATGGTTATCTCTTTATGATTTTGTCCCACTTAAGTTTCTATATACCTACCTTTCAACCAATAAATTGTTGACACATAAGAACACAAAATATAATGGAATTTTTTTAAGCATACACTAGGCCAAGAAGTCAAACAAAAAATCTATAGTGAAGACTCCACTCATAATCATTTTACTATAGCGAAAAATAATTGATGTGAGGGAATAAAATTGGTGCAACAAGGTGGAATATTTGATAACCAAACATTAGATTCAATTGTAAGAGAGATACTTAAGTTAAATGGAATTTTTTTTATCAAATTCAATGAAAAAATAGATAAAAAGTGTAGGAAAAAATATAAAAGCTTTAGAAAATTGAACTAGGTCTTCATGAAAATTAAATTGAAGCTTTAGGGTGAAATTTAAAATAGGGGTAATGAACAAGTATTATAAGGCACAACTTAGATAATTGTATTAAAATATCACATATCATAAATTAGTATAAAGGACTATTAAATCGCTATAGTTAAACCAAAAATAGGTCATGTAAAGATGATTTCCAACACCTATCATCAATCATACCTACCTAATCATTTTCCATGTAGCTAGTTAATTCAAAATTATTAGATGTAGTATATAAAATGTCATGATTACTAGTGTCATTATCGCATCTAGATTTTTTTTTACTAATTGTAGATATGTATCATTTAGATTTTCAATGAAATTGGAGAATAAATTCACCACATACATTATATCAATCCTTATAAAGTCAAGCATATTAAACTTTTGACCAATGTTTTATAAAACATTGGATCTAAATTACTATTATAATAATCTTTACTCAATTTTTAACCTATTACAACTAGTGTGATACCTCACCTTTTCATGATCATGTTTTTGATTATTGAAAAATAGGTTTTGAAGAGTTCTTGAAACCCTATACAAAACAAAAGTCAACATGAAAAATAAAACAAGGAATTTTCCCCAAAAGACAAAAAGTTGATTAAACCATAATCAATCAACCATAAAACCAACAACAAAAAAGTAGCAAACACAAAAAGAACAGAGTAGCAACTAGATAAGATTGTTTAAAATCATTGATTACTCCAAATATTTGGTGATGACCTTTTCATGCATCTCCATGACCTCTTTACCATCCTACATCAAGACAATAGTACATTTTTTAGTTTTTCTTTGAGTACGCACACTCAGCCCTACCCTGGGATCATTTACCTGTTTTCCCTTTTCATTGTCCACACCCACAACATTATCCCCATGTTTAGGAAGAAGGGGCTTGCAAATATAGTCCTTAGCTTTCGTATTTAAGAGCACTACAACCTCCATCGTGGTCTCAAGATAATCCTTGTTGGATTAACCAGAGTATAGAGGTCTTGAAAACTTTTAGAAAGTTCTTCTAAAGGGTAGAAATTCTAGGGTCATTATCCATTTTTAGCTTAGCAAAGTCCTCCACCATTTGGTTAAGAGTGGAATTTATGGTCTTAACCATACTAAAGACTGAATTCAACTCCCTAGTGCTTCTCAAAGTAGAAATTTTGCACCTTGCAATCGTGTCACACTTACAATGCAGATTATGCACTTCCTTAAGGAGCCACATAAATAGATTGAAAAAAGACATCTAAACCCTCTTTCACCAAGCTGGAGGTATAATTAATATCCTACAATTCCCAATTCAAATCCATCCCCTATTGAGAGCCTGCGGGGAGCTCTTCACCAAGATTACCAACAAGGGGAACAAATTGCTCTTTACCTTTGCTCGTGGAGATTGAGACAATAGGGGACACATCCAGATCAACGAAGTTATCAAAATCCTTAACCTTCTCCACTTCAGGGGCCTTCTTTGTCTCACCACTCACCTTTACCCCTTCTGCAACATCCAAAAAAAGTTCCTCAACTCCCTAGTGCTTTTCATGATCATGTTGAATCTATGTATCTTTGATATTTCTTGTCCAATGGTTTATGTGTTTCTATATTTGGATATTATCCATGAATTTATGAGTGATGGTTGTTCCTATACATCAATGATATTCATATGCTTGATTGTTACTGGATATGGTTAACTAATTAATTTTATCTAACTAATGGTTGTCATGATTTCTTTTTTATAGCGAAATGAGTTCCTTTCATTGATTATGTAATTATATGTTGATTGAGATATTCATTTGTGATGGGTTGTTGTTTATATGTTGATTTATTATTAGTGGTAGTGTCAATATGTTTATTAGATGGATTGCATTATGTTGATAAGGGTTGTTGAGATGATGCATTTTATTATTATTAGATGGAATTATTATTAGATGATTATATAATGTGGATGTACTAGTAGGTGTTATTGTCGACATGAGATTTGATATGTTAATGTTACTTGTGATAGCTATTGATTTAAAATCATTTCTATGTGATTTCCTAGATGATTATTTTAGATAAAGAATTTTGAAAAATATTTTTTTTTTGAAGTGTTAATTTAATAACTTATTTGGATATTATTATTTATATGATATAATGACACCTTTTATTGAGTGAACGGGTGAATTTTATCAATGGTGGTTGACGTCTCATAGCTACTTTTTTGTTATTTTTAGTGTAATACCTGACCTTGTCTCGTATGGAGTACTAAGGTCTTGTGGGTCATATTGTGAAATATTGTGTTGTAGTTATGCAAATTTTGTATAAATGTGAAATTTTATTTAATTTTCTTTAGTATTTTTTTATTATTTTGTGATTTTGAGTGCCTGTATAAAGTTTAGTTTCTATTTTTATGGTTTGAAAAGATTCCTAGGAGGAGGACCTATAGGATAAAGGTTAGAAAAATTTATCATAAAATACCTTAAATGGGATTTAGAACCCACTCTACTTACCCACTTTTGAGAAGTGGGGAAAATTAGAGTTGGTTGGGTAGTTTAGGCAATTAAGGGAAGGTAGTTTCTTTTCCCCTTCTATTTTTTTTTTTTCCTTGAGTGGAGAAGGGGCTATTCCATTGGAATTATTCTTGAGTTATTTAGTTTTTCATTTCATAGAGGAAAATGGTAGTTGGAGGAAGAAAGAGAAGAAGGGTAGATGAAGGAAAGATGGAAGAGAGGATTGTAGAGTCTTCTACAACTTGGATATCAATTCTTATGGTAGGGTCTAAACCCTCTTGCTAGATCTTTGTTTTGATATGTAAAAGAATATTTGGAATTTTTTAATGTTTGTGAAATTTTATTTGAAACAAATAGTTCATTTGTGGAATTTTGTTGTAAGTTGTGTGTGGGTATATTTTTGGGTGTGTGTACCCACCTTGTCTTAGTTTATTTAGAAATAACCATTTATGTGTATAAGGTGAAGGAGTAATAGTATGTGAATGATGTGCAAAGGTTAGTAATGTGAATTTTATGTGGCATTTATTTGTTGAGGTATATATACATAATAAGTATTGTATCTTGGAAGAGACATGTGACCCCTAGCTTGGGGGTGGATTGAAGTTACAACCCAATGGTCAAGTGGAGAGCCCATTAGGAAAGATTTTTGTTTCTTTATTGATATTTCTCTATTAGGTACATGTGTTAAATAAGGAATATTATCTCGAGACTTTTAACCTATGGATTTCAAGAGAGATACATGTTGGTCTTGTGGGGGTTTACAATTTTTTTAAGAACCTAGGGATGCTTTGTTTTTTAGAGTTCAATTGTGGTTCAAAGTGTTATAATTTACTTGTCAAAATGGTCTAAGGATAATAAAGGTTAGTTGTTGTTGTCTTTGAGGATTATAGAATTCAAATGATAAGATGAATTTAGAAATAACCAAGTGCTAATGAAAGATTTTGTGTATAGGATGTCTAAATGTTTAATACATACATTGTTCAACAATGTTTAATTTTAGTAAAAAAAAAATCTAATGTATATTATAAGGTATTTATGTTATAGAAATAAAGAATAATAAGTGTAGAAAATAATATCAAAGTAGTTTAACCCACTTGATTAATAAATTGTTGAGTTTATAACATTGTTGCCCCCCTATGTCAAAAAATAAACTGTTATAAAGTAGTTTCAAATACTGATTATATACAAATTAATAAACATGATATTAAAATATATAATTTATTGAGGTTTTTAATTATTAATCTCAAAAAAAAAAAAAATTAGAAAATTGTACTAGCCCAAATCACCAATTGTGATTTATTAAGAAGACATTGACATCCTTTAACACAAAAATAATTTGTCATAAAAGAGTCTGACATATGTGATCACAAAAAAAGGATAGACAAAGAACTAGAAGATAAAATTTAAAGGCTTTCTTTAAAACAAATATTTGTATGACATCCAAAACTCATATCAAACAAGTAAACCAATTAAAATTTATAATTAAAAATTAAAATCCTCTACCTTAAAACTAAAAACAAATTGACGAATAAATTTGGGAGTACAACCAAGTAATAATTTTATGAAATCATATTAAGCCAGAAGAGTTGAAAAATGTTTCTTTCATATTATTCCTCTTGTTAAACCTACAACACAAAAAATGATGTGTAAATAAATTTATCTTGTAGAAAATTGGATTATTGATGAAAAATATGAGCAATTTGAACCTTACAATCATCATGAAGAAAAAAATTAAAAATAATAATTACAACCATCATGAAGGAGGGATAGGAAGGATTGGTGTGAAATAATGAATGCCAAATACCTTTTGAATCGACCGTTAATTGACTGCCTTTTGGAGGCTCACCCTACGGGTTCCTTAGTTTGGAAGGGAATCTATAGTCTTCAGGACCTTTTGAGGAATGGGATTAAATGGAAGATTGGTAATGGTAAAAAAATCAAATTCTGGGAGGATTCTTGGTTGCTTGAATCTCCCCTGGATTCTTTGGAGTTCAAGCCTCTTAAGGATCAGACCCAACATGTGTTTGGTATATATATTAGTGATTATCTTCTTGGACCTATAAGAGCGAGGAAATGGAATGACATTAGTCTGTGTTGTCATTTATCTCCTAATCTGTGTCTCCTTTCCAGAAAGTTGCAAGAGTTACTCTCTCTTGCCAGGATACCCCCTGTTATCTGTGAGGATGAGTTCTTTTGGATTCATGATATTCAAGGTGATCTTACTATAAAAACTACTTACAAACAGCTGACTATTCAAGGGGTGACCAATAATCTATGGAAAAAGGTGTGGAATAGATACATGATACCGAAAGTGAACTTTTTCTAGTGGACTGTATGTCATAACAAAATTCTTACTCAGGATAATCTAAGGAAAAGGGGATTCCAGATCCCCAACATATGCCTTCTATGTAAATGCAATGAAGAATTTGTTGATCATTTGTTGTTACATTGCCCCTTTGCTGCTGAGGTGTGGGAGCTAACTTTTGGAAGATGTTATTTTGAGTTGGTCCAGACCCTTTTCCCATCCACTAACTAGGGAAATATGGAATCAAGTTCCCCCATTATTTGTTATGGAAAGAGAGGAATAATAGGATATTTAGGACACTGAGATGGATCCGAAAGAGATGTTTGGGATTGGAGCTTGGCTCATTGGGGAAAATATTGCTCTTTTCAAAGGAAAAACCTTGAATAAAGAGCCCACTGATTTGGAAATAAGCATAGCTAAATCTTGGCATCAAAACCTAGATGCCAACTCGTATTACAATTCCAAAATTCTAGCTAGGAGGGCCACTATTTGGAAACCCCCTAACAAAGACTAGTTTAAATTAAACTTTGATGGGGATGCTAAGGGCAACCCAGGTAGAGAAAGCATAGGAGGTGTTATCAAAGATCACAAAGGTAAGTGGGTGGTCAGTTATGCTGGGGGGATTGGTCAACATTTGTATATGACAGTGGAAGCTAGAGTGATGTTAAAGGGCTTACAGATTGCGGTTTCCTTGGGGATAGAGAACCTGCACATTGAAGGTGACTCTAAGTCCATAATTGATGCTATAAATTTTGATAGACTCCTTGGGTAGAACACTAAGGATATTCTTCTTGACATCAGATTGCTTGTGGCTAAATTAAAATTAAAGGTAGCTAGTCATATCTACAGAGAGGGGAACCAAGTGGCTAACACCTTAGCCAATTTTGGCTCTCACTAGAATTTATCCTAATTGTATATTTGATATCTATCTTACTCTAAATGTGCAAACAACTTAAAATGCAAGTGATAAATACAAAGACACCTTTAGCCAAAAGTGATAATGGAAACACAACTTGTGCTTAGCTAGATTATTGTGGGGGCTACTAGCTTCCTAGTCGAGCTTTGTGGTCTTATTTGTTTGATGAGATGGATGATTAGCTGTATTGATGGGCTGGATACCAAGTGGATTTTTTCAAATTATAGATTAAAGCATGTTTGGAATAAGGAAATCATTTTTTACTGCAGCAAGTACCAATTGATTAGCTCTAAGTTGGACCATACTTGTCATAATCTCCTTATGAGGATTCTTTTGAGATCATGGATTTACAATTTATGTGTTTTTGAATTTGATGTGACTTGTAATTATGAAACTAAACTCATCTTTGGTTGTTCCTTACCCGCTATTTTGGTTTGGCACCTTTTAGCCTCTATTTGGGGTAGAACTAAATTTGATCAACCTCAAATTGTTATCCTTTCAGAGATTGCTAATTTTGTCCCCGCGACTTCCTACCTAGATTTTAGAAGTCTTTCTACGTGGAAGGTAATCCTTCACTATTGATCATGTACTTGGTGCTTAGTTGTTTATAAGAGAATTTACTCATGAAATCCTATGCTAAGATTGTTATTGGGAAATTATTAGCTCATGTGTGTGATCTGTCCTTAGGCTTGATTCCCAAAAATTGCCATTTGTGGTTTAAATGCCTTATTGTGGGGGTGATTTTTCACCTTGCTATTTTCTCTAACTTTCTAGTTTTTTAGGGTTCTTGGTTCTACTGTGAGTAATGCAAATTCATGGGGGGATAGAGTGCAAATGAAGCCAGATAATTGCAATGACTTTTGCAAGGATCTGCTTGTCTGGCATATTTGTGTCAAAGGTGACATTTCTCCTCTGATGGAGAGACTTGTGGGCCATGACCCTAATCTATCGACCCAATTCATCAAATCTTGGAATAATTAGCATGTGACTGTGGGAGGCATCTCCTTTATGGTTGATGAGGAAGTGATTGCGCAAGAGAGGAACCTCCAGAGTTATAGCATGAAGCATCCTAAACATTTGAAGACCTAGGACAATGCTAGTATGGAAAAATTCTTTGTGGGTGATGAGAAACCTATGTGCAACCAGTCTAGGTTTGAATAGGAGGCCCTTCCTCAACCGTGGAACCAAGTGTGTCTTGTATTGATGAAATATGTCACATTGGAAGGAAGGTACAATACTTATTACTATTACCATTTTCCCCCATTAAATCACCTTAGGCATAAAGTTTTAATGAGCTTTCCCTTTTATCTGCTCTTGGACCTTGAAAGTTCTATTGAAAAATGTGGAGTCTGCTTCTTTAAATCCTAATGAACCCACTCCTTTTCCACTTCACCAGGGTCTTATCCTAAGACTCTACCACTTTCATTTGGTTTTATGCCCTCCGAAACCCATTTTGGTCATCTGCATTGAAGAAATTGAGCCACCCAAGGAGATGAACTTATCTCCGGCCGAGTCCAAAGGCCCCACCAAGAAAAGCCACCCTATCCCTAAGGATGCCCAAAAAGCCAAAAATACCACCAAAAAAATCAAGGGTGTTGAGGGAGCTTCCCAAACTTGTGTGGCAGTGAGCCTATGTGATCTCAATTCTACCCCTACAAAGACTCCCAGCAAGGTTGGGCCGAAAAAGAAAAGTAAGGAGGAGAAGGTGCCTCTAAATAAAGGGAAAAATGTCATGAGCAAGGATTCGTTGGGTGACACGGTGGTGGCGGAGACTGTGGTTGTGGGTTGTGATACCATCATTTTGCGTTCGGGTAGATTGGAAAAGAATAGAAAGAAAATGTTGGTTAGAGATCTGGACACTGAAGAGGAGCTGTCGGAAAACAAAGATATCAGAGTGAAAGATGTGTCAGAAGGTGATGATGAGGTGAAAATTAGTAGTCCCCCTTCCATTCCTAACAATGGTAAAGCTCAAAATGAGGTTTCTTCCTCTCACTCTTTAGAACCATTAGGGTTTGAGCAAAATGATCCTAACTATAATATGGGCATAGGTGAGGAGCTCGAAGTGCTGAAAAAAAGAATGGAAAACATGGACAAATAATTCAATGGTTTGACCCGTTTCACAATCAAATTAGTTCACTGTGTTACTAGTACCTTGTCTACCATCATGAAAGAAGATATGGAGATGAAGAAGGCTAAAGACCACTAGGAGTGGATTGGTGATGATTTGGTTCAAGTTATGTCTAAGAATTAGGAGAACACCTGCTAGTCTGTTGTTGGTTTGTTGTTGGTCTATTGTTGGACCGTGTTTTGTTTATCTGTGTCTATTTTTGTTTAGTGTTTTGTTTTGTTGCCTTTTGATTTGGACTCTATTGGCCCTTTTGGCTCCTTGTGAAGAGTGCAACACCCTGTAAATGCTTCTTACTTTACAAAAAAAACATTGTTGAATTCCCATTTCTAACATCTTCATTTGTAAAAGAGATAGACGGTTTTTTTTTTTAATTTTAAAGAAAAAAGGTGGTCACCAATTAGTTTTTAGTTCGTATAGTTAACAACACTTGTTTAGAAATTTTTCATTTGCATTAGTAAAACAAAACTTGAAAGTAGAAACAAAATTAGATTAACCTTATATTTTCTATCATTTAGGAAACCAAGTTTCTATAAGTTTGTAAATTAAGGTTAGATGCATTAGAAATCAAAACTAAATATCTTGTAGAATTATTTAATATTAAATTATTATTTAAGATGGTGGCATTTTGTTTATTACTTGAGATGCAATCATTTTGGATAAATGATTTACTTTGTAGCCAAGTATTCCTAGTTTAAAAGACATAAAGGAAGAGTTATATTTTAAGATTTTTCAATGGATTAAATTGAAATTAGACCCAGTAATCATTTTAAATTTTTAATTATCTTAATCGTATTGAATTTCTTTAATTGCACGATAAAATTATTTATTGTAGTCAATTCTTTATTAATTATTAATTAACCAAGTTCGTCAATTACTATATTAGGTGGAGTTATAGCATACACATTGTTTAAAGGTAGTTATTAGAAAATTATTATGATTGGTTTGAGTAAAATAAGACTTTATGAATGGTATTTAAATTTTTTATTTATAGTTTAATACTATAGTGTTTAACAAATGTTTAGGAATACAAATTATTTTCCTTGGTTATAACTAGATACTAGAACACTAGATTTACATTTAATAGTGTAGGTTATTATTCAAAACTTTTCATATAGTTTTCTTTAAGTGTCATTATGTAATTTCCTTTAGACATAATAGATTACCCTTCGTGTTAGATTTATGATAGGATTTTCTTCACTCATTTGGTGTCATCTTCCTTCAACACTTTTTGTATCATACATATGATGGAATCATAAACTTGATGACATCAAATATGTAGTGAATTTCATTAAAAGTTGTATTTATTTGTGTTATTGTTAATTCATGCAAATAGTGAGCATGAGAACTAGGGTACCTAATAGTTTTCTATTCAAATTTTTTATTCTCTTCAATGCATCATTTAAATGCTTGATTTTAGATATAAACATATCGTTATTCATTTGATGTATCACTATGCTAAGAAATACTTCATCAATCCTAAATTTTCCATCTTAAATTATTTCTTTATTGCTAATTTAAACCTTTCATCTATCAAATTTTTATTTATCAAAATAATTAGCTTATTTGTACATACATGCCAACTATTAAAATTTTACCTCATTTATTTTCCTTGATATAGATTTTGAGTTTTCTACTACTCTTGTTGAAACTATTGTAACTTAAAAAATATTATTCTATGTAACTATACCAAACTTCAAAAATTCACTTGAACCCATACAATTTTTTTTTAGCTTATAAAATTTGTTTTCTTATCCTAAAGTATCATAATTAGGTGGTTGATCTTATGTAACTCATTTTACTTTATGTGAGCTAGTATTAGTTGCACACATATTCTTTGTAAGTCACCCTCAAGTAGCATTAATAAATTTATTTATATGCTTTGTAAGTCATCGCACTACTTGTTAGAATAAACTATTCATCCCACATGCATCATATGGTAATAGTTACCTTTAGCAAAACTCTATATATTGAATTGATTTCTCAAAAGAAAGCATCTTGAAATATTTATAATTAAAATGTATGCTCTATTTGGAGTTTCCACTTGAAGTGGCAATGTGAAGATAATAACATAATTGTTTCTCATTTATACATATTTTTGTGTGTTTACTTTGTTATCTTTTAGTTTTATTACAAGTGGTATCAGAGCTCTTTCTAGGGCCTCTACTATAACCATTTTTACTAATCTAGGGCCACATATAACCATCCACCATAAGTTCTCGCCTCAACCTAGAGGAATCTTGGTGATCAAACAATGGTTACAATTGTAGTTATATTAAATTTGTTACTCTTGTTTATGCCAAAAATTTCCTCTTTTGAAGTAGTTTATTTTATTTTTAGGTTAGAAATCATGTATCAAGGGCTTTCAATTATCCTTATAATTTTTTTGTCCTTGGATAAGTTGGATTCTCCATAAAGGGTCTGGTGAAGTGAGGAGTATTTTCACTCCAATACACAGACCTCAAAAAAAAATTATATATACAATACAAGATTCCAGTGCCTATTTATGGATATATTGGAAGACCCCTTAGGACTTTTTCATATCCTAACCCTAGGTAACCCTCAACCATCTAAAATAGATGTGATGCACTAGTAAGTGTTTAGACACAAGAAGCTACTTACCACACACCTTAAAGATTGGATAGTGGGCTATAAGTATAATCTTATTTATTTTTAGTTATTTCTCTTAAACATTGGGCCTATAGGCTAAGAACAAAAAGATGGGGGGCCAAAAAGGGGTCATAAGTGACCACTTTTTTTTGAAATCAAGAAATACTAACCTTGGATGTGAAATTGAGGATAGCTACACTCTAAAATTTTAGATGCAACAAAAAAATGATCACAATGCTCAGAGTCTACTTTCTAAACTACTACTTTTTTAAAAAATGGTAGAGATTAAGGGGTTCAAAAGAGGGAGCCACAAAAATTGGTGTTGTTTTTGTCAAAAAAAATAACATAGTGACTTTTGTGGCTCCCTCAAAAGGTTAATTATTTTTTTGGTATTTTTAAAATTGCTTTTATGAGAAATTAGATAATAGCATGTAGTTTATGCCCAATTTTTCTGATAATTTTTTAATGAATATTTAATTTTTAACTAATTTTTAAAGTGGATAGTTCCTAAAAAATAGAATTTTGGCCATGCTACCCCTATAAATTTTGAAAACTAATTGAAAATCATTTTTTTTAATTTGTGTAGAATAAAGTCTAGTTTCTAAAAATGTAATTTATTTGAAATTTTGATGAACAGTTAATTTATAAAGAAAAAAATACCAAGCACTCATTTTTTACAATAAAAACAAACACACAAACAAAAGAAATTAAAGATGAAAGGCTTAACATTGTCAAAATGTGAAAAAAATTGCATCATTAGATAGCTAAGAGAAATCCTAACATTACCTAGGTGTTCAATTTGTTTAACCTTGAAACACATGCAAACCTTATGCTTAGCACGAACACAATTATGTGAAATATTGTAGAATTTGCAAAAACATGTCTTTGGACATTGGGAAGGAACTCCAAGCCTTTGGGTTGGTATTCCAAAGAAAATACCAATCTTAAGGCTTGGGGATTCCTAAAGCAAGAAATAACATGAGCGTGTTATTTCATAGTTTTGACATATTTTTTTGCATTTATGCTTGAGTTTCCTAAGCAAGACATAACGCAAGCAGGTTATAACATACTTGCATTATGTATTTCTTTGTGTTAAATGCTAGTCTACTTAATTTATGTATATATATTTGTATGTATGTATGCATGCATGCTCGTATGACATGTATGTATGTATGTATATATGTATGCATACTTGTATGTAAGTATGTATGTGCGTATGTGTGTATGTGTGTATGCATGTATGTGTGTATGTATGTATGTATGTATGTATGTATGTATGTATGTATGTATGTATGTGTGTGTGTGTGTGTGTGTGTGTGTGTATGTATGCTTGTATGTTGTAAGTATGTATATACATGCATACATGTATGTATTCATGTATGTGTTTAGAGGGAGGGAGAATTGTCAGAGAGAGAGAGAGTTGTTTAGGTAGGGTGGGAGGGAGAGACCTTATAGAGAGAGAGGGGTGGTAAGAGAGAGATAATTTAGAGAGGGAGTGGGGGTGCGAGGGAGGGAGTGCGAGAGAAGGGGTTGGAGTGAGAGGGGATTATCTAGGTAGGGTAGGAGGGATAGAAGGAGAGAGATACCTGAGAGAGAGAGAGAGAGAGTTATCAAGGTAGGGTGTCAGAGGGAGAGAAATGAGAGATGGGGAGAGAAAGAGAGAGAAAGAGAGGGAGTGCGAGAAAGAGGGAGTGGGAGAGATAGTGAGTGGGAGAGAGAGTGGGAGATAGATAGGAGTGGGAGAGATAGAGTTATCTAGGTACAGTGCCAGAGGGAGAGAATTGAGAGATAGGGAGAGAGAGAGGGA